>JBBPLT010000031.1:0-113233 GCA_038089955.1 Strobilomyces dryophilus | reverse complement strand
GCTTGTCGAGGGGGCGTTCCCCGGACGCCGGCCTTTTTGTTGTTCCGCTCGTTTTTCGTGGTTTTTTTTTTTTTTTTTTTTTCCAACCCCCCCCCCCCCCCCCCCCTTTGGACGTGTAAATGACATTTCGGACTTGCGCGCGCTAGAGCGTGAAGACGAAAACGTGGTTCAATGTGACGAGGACGCCGACGTTGATGCCTGCCCTTGCGGAACGCGAATTGCGTCACGGAGGACTGGTCGAGTTGAGCTGAAGTGACGGTCATGCCTGTGGATGAAGGAGCCATCCATTGAGATCCGACGCACATAGGTTTACTCCATGGGGGTGGCCGTTTCGCGTGGCAAGCTGCCCATCGCTCGCCTCACTCTAAACGTCCGCGGCTACCACCCCCGTGGACCATGGTCAGTTCGAATTGGTTGCGCTGGAGGGGGCTGACCGTGCGGACGAACTTCTCGCACTGTCTCCCCCTCTCTCCCTCCCCTCTTCCGCCCGAGACAATCCCCGTCTGTTTTGCCCAGCACGAGGGCGTTCACCCCCAACGACAAGCAGCACGTCGTCATCCCCAGTGACGTAGTGACCCCGACAAGGAACGGGATCGATCACTTCCCCGACTTCCCGACCTTGGAGGCGGGGGTGCGTCTCCTGTTTCCAGTGACGCAGCGACCGAAACGAACAAAGGGATCACGGGATGGAGACACTCAGGCTGGGAGTCGGCGTATGGTGTCGGGTGCAGGGTCACCCTTGCGTCGGCACGGACGTCGAAAGGCGACGTCAGCGTGTCATCGGAGAATTCAAAAGCGAGACAGCAACGACAGCGAGCGTTAGCGGTCGGTTAGAACCACCGACGGATCTAGGACTGAAAACGACGAGCTGCAGTCAGGAATTTCGAGGGAAGCTTGAAAGGCCTTGTGGGACTTGTCGAACTGTTGGACCTGCACAGTTGGATGAACCTGGAACGCAACGAGGCTGAACGTGATCAGATGCTCAACTCTCCGACTCGAACAGAAAGCCCAGTGATGGCATCCATTTCAACGCAAGGATATTTTCACAGCTGTGTGCTGGGGGTAAAGGCAAAATGGCGGTTCGCCGAGGTCTTGATGATCGCAAAGAGACACTGGCCTCGCAGCTGATTTGAAAGACTCCAAGCGAGAGAAAGAGATTGTTGAATTGGCGTTCCGTCGCGTGCGATTTGGAACATCCGAGAAAGGTGACATCATGAAGGGCGCTCCGGTGGGGTTCTAAAGGCTGCGAGGCCCAAGTCTCGTCTGTTCCGCCGCCTAGTCAGAAAGTCTGAAATGCTCTTTGGAACTCAAAGCGATACGAGCCCAAAGAGCGCGGTCAGCCACTATTGGACTTTGGTTGTGGGGACAGTCAACCGGTTCATTACACGCGCCTCCTGCAGCAACACGAACTACTTCTTGTGCGAGAGCGCTTGTTGACAGCAGGATCTGGCCCAGGGATGAAATCAGATGGAATTGTATATGCGATCGGGTGCGATACAAAGTGAAGGGCCAAAGGGGGCTTTCTTTCTTAGGTACTCCATGTCTCCACACGCACATACCAACCTCGGGAGAGAATGAGTGAGCTACTTCAACTTCTTCTTACTGTGATTGAGATAAATGAGTATGGCAATACATGATGCTCAGAAGATACGTACGGGCGAAGTTGGGAAGAGTGTCCGCAACTGCGTTTCCGGCAGTTGGTCGCACGTGGTGGGAGACGCGCATAACACTTGCGGCAGATTTGTTTGTCGCAATTGTATTTTGATGCAAGAACCTTGAGAGAAGGCTCGATGATGCCGCCACGGAGGCTAGACACCGTTTCAGTGCAACCCAATGGCAAATCTCGAGAGACTCACCGGAGAACGAGGTGAAGGGTGGACTCCTTCTGGATGTTGTAGTCGCTGAGAGTACGACCGTCCTCGAGTTGTTTACCAGCAAAGATAAGACGTTGTTGGTCGGGGGGAATGCTGTGGACGCGTGATCAGAGGTCCAATGCGCGTGGGTGAAACATACCCCTCCTTGTCCTGGATTTTTGTCTTGACGTTGTCGATGGTGTCCGAAGACTCTACCTCGAGGGTGATCGTCTTCCCCGTGAGGGTCTTGACGAAGATCTGCATCTTGGCGGCGTCGGTGAGCGTTGCGAGCGGATGTGTGGGAACGATTGCGGTGGTACTGTATAGTTGGTGGCTGGTCCATTTCAGGGCAGGCCGAACATTGCCGTTGATCGGCATTCGCCGAAAGTCTTAGTACCGCCGCCATCGAGAGGTATGTCTGTGACGCTTTCTCTTTTGCTTTCGTGATGAAAGTTGTTCGTTACTCAGCTCACTTCGATAGTCTGCTTCGCAGGCGATGAGAAGAACGCGACCTCTCTCCCTGACCATTTCTTTGTTCTTTGTCTCACAACCTCGAACTGTCTATTGAATCGACTTTTTCCCGTAGGCCGGATTGCGTTTGAGTCTAAAATTTCTCTATGGGTCAGTTTCGGTCAGGCGGCAGTGCAGGTGAGCTTGAACTTTCAGTCGTGTGTCTCGTTCAGGATGCAATTAATTGCAAACGTGACGTGCAATGCACGCTGGGCGTTGTCCCTTTGGGGACCCATTCAAGTCTCTGACCTTGTTTTTCTCATGTCCCCCTTTCCGTACTAATCATGTCTGTCCTCCGCAGTATTTGTATCCTACACTTCTTTTCGACTTCCCAACTAGCCGTATGAACATGTATGTACCTAATCTGCTAATGCTACTTGGGAAAATACCGACGGGGTCGGCAAACATCTTACTCTGGATAGCGCGCATCCCGCTCCCAGTCGGGCTGGCGTCTCCGGCGTGAATTATGAAGCATTGCAAGCGAGGATATTTCGAGTCCGTTTGCCCCCGCTGTGCAACACATTGAGCCTCACGATGCTTGGTTTGTACACGCTTGAAATTCGACATAATCCATCCGGCGTCACCGTGGCGGTCTTGCCGAGGATGTTAGCACAGGAGTCGTGTCTGCTGCGCATTGACTCCTCCTCTGTGATGGTGGCGCCTTCATTCCGACGCGTACGAGAGACCACGTTCGTTCGTTTCCCCCATAGCCGTAATTTTATGACATTGCCTGCTTACGCCTTACGAATAGGCCCACACCTTCGCTAGAGGTTAAATTATAAGTTATAAAATTCCTCTCCACCCCCTCGTGCCCTTCCTTCCTCGTTCAATTGAGTCGACGTTCTGACCTCTTTTTTTCCACTCGGACCCAAGTTGCGCTTATCCCAGTGTGCTGCATCCTCGAGGCTTCTCGATCACGGAACCATTGCAGAGTCGAGCCTACACCATGACCGATTTTCACTTGGTCGATCCTCAAGGTTGGGAGTATGATCTTCAATCAGTGTGTTTTCTTTTCGCAAGCTGATGATGCATGCATGGTGATGAAAAACCTCGTATCTCAGGTCTACTCGGCCTACATGGGCTACTTCCAACTCCACGGCATACAATGGTACATCGTGTGTCTCGCAGCGACGCCGACGTTTCCCTCATCATCTTTGGATCCGCAGGCATGATCGAATTTGGGGTCATTTCTTCGAGACATTTGAACAGTTTCTCGCATTCTCCTGGCCCGTGGTCACCGTCACAGACGCACGCACCGGCCGTGCACACATCGTGACACGCATGACCTCCATAAACGCCTTCCTCAGGA
Source organism: Strobilomyces dryophilus (assembly GCA_038089955.1). Classification (NCBI taxonomy): domain Eukaryota; kingdom Fungi; phylum Basidiomycota; class Agaricomycetes; order Boletales; family Boletaceae; genus Strobilomyces; species Strobilomyces dryophilus. The sequence continues at coordinate 109,561 of JBBPLT010000031.1, read as the reverse complement.
TGATCAAGACACGGTAGGGTCTATCTCATACCCTTGCCCACCGGCATCATTCACGTTCATTTCTAGATTCGGAGAGACCCTTCCTCAAGTCGACAACCTGCTCATTGTCAGCCCCGTGGAGATCTCTCAGAGGCATCTTCGGCACGTGAGCGACTGGTCGACCTACAAGAAACTTCACTCTGCGCTCCCCGCTGTCTCCCTCGCAGCGCTCAAAGCCCGCGTCCGCAGCGGCGAACCACGTGCCATCCGAGAACTCTGGGCCGCCCGCGATAAGACGTTCCTGGCGATCGACTTCGAATGCCTCGAAAAGAACGATCGTTCGTGTGTCGAGTGGGGCTACGCAGCCATTCGATCGAGCCACCTCGAGGCGTAGGTCCCTTGGCCGAATCTCTCACACGCGTGACGCTGACGTGGGGACGTACAGCGCTGGGGCGTGGCCGCCTGTCCCAGACACGAATTATCGGTGCGTTGTTTTCGGTCCTTGCTTTTGTGATGGGAGTCAGGCACTTAATCGGATCAACATACAGCAAGGGTCATTACATCGTGTCCGAATACGCGGACAAAGCATCGCCAACGAGGAAGGTGCGTTTTAACTGCGCAGCCGAAATAAGACACGAGTGAAATGACTCGTTCTCTTTCTGTGCGGCTTTTCGGGTCTGGGTCGTCTGGCCACGATCATAGTTTGCCGTGCGTAACTCTTCTCGACCTTCCGTTCGCGCATCCGTTGATAGTCTGACAAATTATATTGCCGGTTGGCAAATGACTTGCGAAATGAAACTCTAGTTTGGAGTCAGTCAGGTCTTACCCAAAGCCAAGCTACCGCGCATGATCCAATCTATCCTGAGGTGGGTCTTGAGCGCGGGTCCCAAGCCTTTCTCGTCGTTTTTCTCCCGCTGAGGTCTTCGCCAGTGGCCTCCTCAGCCCGGACTCCGAAACGGTCGCGAATAGCGTCGTGCTCGTCGGTCACGGCATTCAGGCGATTCTGCAGCATCTCGAAGAGATGGAGATCAGTGCGTCCCCTCTGCGCGCGCATTTGTCAACTTACCTGATGTAATCGATCGCCCCTTTGATCGTGGCGACGCGTATCGCCATCCACTTGACGCCCCGTTTCCGCGCGCTAAAACGTCCCTAGAACTCCCCACCAACGTCCTCGTCCTCGACGTGGCCTACCTCGAACGCGCCCTCTTCACGACGGGCGAACGCGGCGCGATGGTCGACCGCAAGTCTGGACGGGCCCGCCTGCCCGAGACGCTTCTGAGCCTCGGGGGGCTGTTGCACACGTTCGGGATCGACCCGCCGTGTGTGCTGCATAACGCGGGCAACGACGCGTTTCTGGCGCTCGTGCTCTTTCAGCGGATGGTGGATCCGATGGGAGGGGTGGCCCCTCCGAAGGGCGCGGGCAAGGGGGAGAACGGTGGGAGCGGGCACGGGCATGGGCACGTGAGGCGCGCGGCGACGGTCGCTGCGAGGCTCTTCCGACCTCTCGGGAACTCTGACGTGGGCAAGAACGGGACCGGGACCGGGACCGGGACTGGGAAAGGCACCGGGAACGCAAACGGGGTGGACGAGATGGGCGTCAACCTGAAGCGGGCGTCCGTGTTTAGCACTTTGACCTCGCCGGGGTCGACGGTGTCCCCTGACGAGAAGAAGAAGAAAGTCAACGGGACCGGGAACGTCGTCGCCATCGCCAACGTCAACGCCAATGGGGCGCAGATGCGCGATGGGCGTCGTAACGGGGTGGACGAGATGGCCAACCTGAACGCGTTCAACGTGAAGCGGGCGTCCATGTTCAGCACGTTGGCCTCGCCGGGGTTGACGGTACCGCCCGACGAGAAGAAGGGGGGAAGCAACGCGAGTACGACTGGGAGCGGAAGGTGGTTGAGGTCGTCGACGCTGCTGCCTAGTCAGAGACGACGGCACAGCGCGATGCACCTGAGAAGCTTTGGTGAGGTGTTGGAGGGCGAGTGATGCCCCTTTGCGCTCGCTTTCCTGTGGACTTTTCGTTGGGTAGATATTTTTTTCCGCATTTCATGCTATGCCAGACTTAGGATAGGACGTCGGAACATGTCAGCTTATACGAACAGTAGTATCGAGGATGTCAATGCGAGTACATTGCCCTCGACAAGAGAGCTGCAAACACACCAGTCGTCCATCGTGCAAGAAACCATTGACGATACTACGGCACTGTCGACGACGAGGCAAGCCGTCTACGCATCACAGTACGACATACTCATCCGCGCTCACCATGACGTCCGACGAATAGACCACCTCCTCCGTCCCATTCGCCCTCGTCACCTTGGCCACCCCGATCCCAGCCAAACTGCCCTGTGCGACGAATCTGACTTTGACGGGAAAAAAGGCCCCGGCGTCGTCCCCGCCCACGCTAAACTCGAGCGTGCCTGAGCGTTCCTCGGCCGAGATGTGGGGGATCGACCAGTCGAGGGCGTGCGTCGAGGGGTTGAGCGACCAGTTGGACGCGCCGTCAGACACGGTCGGGTAGGATCCCGAGGGGAGGGGTATCGAGATCGTGACGTCGTAGAGGACGAGGTGATCGTGTTCGAGCTCGTATTCGATGTTGACGTCGCACGTGCCGTCGTTGGAGGGGGACGGCCAGCAGTTGACTGTATGCGGACTCGACGTGAGCGGCGCCGTGCCGTTTCGAGGAGGGACTTACTCGAGAGAGGGACGTAGCTCTCGTCTTGGCCGGCGTAGCGCCATTTGAGCACGGCGAGCGCCTGACCGACTGGGAACGCCCTCGAGGGATCCTTGAGCGCGATGACCTTTTCTTGGTTCGGGAGGAATTTGGCGACGTTGGGGTGTTGTTTGAACTGAAGGTCGGACCCAAAATCGGTCGAAAACGGCGCGAGGGAGATTTTGACGTGTGCGTTAGACGGGTCAGTCACTTGGAGGTTCATGTCGCCAGTGAGCTGCATCGATTTGACGCCGCCCTCACGCAGTAGCGACACAGAGACGAATTCCTTGATGACGATGTGCACGCTGATGGCATGGTCAGATCGAGCACGAAGATAACCGCGATGGACCTGCCTTTCCGGAGTCACGGAGGGCAGACTGCCTCTAGCGTCTTTCTGAATCTGGGTCGGTGGTTCGGCAGGGATCGGCGTAGGGGGGGCAGACATATCCTCGACGTTCAGGACCTCTCCACCGAGAGCATCCAACAATTCTGCTTGTCTCGTTTTCTTGCTCCCGAGCTTCATACCACCGGTCTTGAACTGAGGTGCACGAGACACTGCAGCGGGTGCGGGCGACGCCGTGCGTGCAGACGACGTATCGGGTGCCTCGTACCGTGGAACGGGCGTGTAACCGGACACACCACCGCCGAGGTAGGAACCTCCCCCCCCACCCCCCATGGCTGCAGCTCGCTTCTGCTGTTCTCTGCGTTGCATCTCGAGTTGTCGCGCGCGGCGCTTGAGTTCCTCCTTGGCCTCTGCTTCCTTGTTCTGCGAGCCGAGAGCGACGTGTCAGAGCTCGTCATGAGAGGACGTGAAAGAACGAACCCGAGCGATGATCTCTTGTATCTTTTCCTCGTGCGACTCCATCTCGAGCACGTTGCGGACCTGCATGAGATTGACGTGTTCCCGATATCCCAAGCTGACGATCTCGTCGAAAGCACCTAGCAGCTCGAACGACTGTCTCTGAATCTCACGCTCCTCGACGCTCTTGCACATATCCGATACCACGCGCGCGAAGAGGTGTAACGTATCTATGTCCTGGAGGATGTTGGACGCTTTGTTGGTGATGAGGAGGATGTAGAGATCTTCGAGCGGTTGATAGACGTAACGGACTTCGGCGGTTTCGACGGAGGTGTGCTGGCTGTTAGCGGGGATGAGCTTCGGGAAAGAGGCGAGGAGGGATTCGATTCTGGCTCGCGTCATCGGGTGGAACTGACGCGAGAGGACGGCTGAGTGCAGGTCAGCGTCGAACCCAAAAAAATGCATCAAATCGTACCTTTGCCGCCTTTTGTGCATATTGAGGCTGCCAAGACGACCTGTGTACGTCGGCGTAAACGCGAGATCAGCAATGAAACTCGGCACTGACCATCTTTGTCTTGTTCGTCCACGACGACGGTAGTTGCCCAGCGACGTGTCTAACATGGTATCACGTGACTCTACATCTAACTACACTTTCTAGTAGGCTTTCCTCGGGTGTTTTCGTTCCTCTCCCCCGACAATCATGACGCGCTCGCACATAGTGGTTAAGTATGTTCTAAAGGCCATGGAGCGGATCGCTCCGCTCCGCCTCGCAGAAAAGTGGGACAATGTGAGTGGATTGGATTCCACAATATCTTCTACTTTTTTGATGTGTGGTTCCGACACCGACTGTAACAGGTAGGCCTCTTGCTAGGTACAGCGCGTGTCTAATAGCTTCGCGATCTTTCTGATGGACCCTCAGAGTCGCCTGTTCTGCGGCCAAATGCCAACAGAGTCCTGTTAACGATCGAGTGAGACCACTTCTACGTTTACTGCGTACCACTTTCCGAGAACGTCTTCATGATGGTCTTGTTCGTCCAGCTTGACCTCCGCTGTTCTGAAAGAAGCGTTAGAACCTTCGGTAGCACTGGTCCTGTCGTACCATCCCACGATCTTCAAGCCCGTTCCATCTCTTACGCTCTCAAACTCGCTGCAAGCTTCTCTTCTAAACCTCGCAGCGGCGGGAGTGTCGGTGTATTCGCCGCACACGGCGCTTGACAGCGTGCATGACGGTATCAATGACTGGCTCGCGCGCTGCGCTGGGAATCCCCAACATGTCAGCGCACTAGGCTCCGTGAACGTCTCGCTTCTTGGCGAACCCAAAGGCGACGAGGGTGGAGTCGGCAGGCTGCTCACCCTCCAAGATCCGATATCGATCGAGGACCTCGCCGGGAGGATCAAGAAGCATCTCCATCTGCCGCACGGTAAGCAGGCAATCCCTGATCCTTTAAACATCGTTGAATGACGCGGTGGATGTGCTCGACCCAATTGTGCGGCTCGCTGCTCTTCGTTTGATCCCGGATGACGATCTCTTCACGGCTTCTTTACTCCCGTTCCCTCCCGTCGTCCTTGCCGCTGCATGTCTCTTTCCCTGTTCGTCTGCTCGAAGTCGACGTCGGACGACCGGTGATGCCACGTGAGGTGCGAACGGTTGCGATCTGTGCGGGGTCTGGTGGTTCCGTGCTTGATGGCGTCGATGCGGACGTCTATTTCACTGGTGAAATGGCACACGTACGTCCTTTTCGACTACTTTATTACCCCCATCGCTTGCATGCGGGCGGGGACGCGCCGTGTGCGCCCTATGACCACCTCTGAAACGTCATGTTGACGATACCATCACCCAAATACTTGTCTTTACTGACCTAACCGTGGTTGCAGCATGATGTCTTGGCGGCCGTTGCAGCCGGGCGATACGTTGTTCTTTGTGAGTTTTCGCTTCTTTCCCTTTGCCGCCCCCTTTCTCTCCACATACCACTGTTCTTTGATTCCTTGGCGTTTAGACAGTCCCGCTGACGACCTTCTTCACGGTACCGGCAACGTCTGAACTGACCATGCTCTGCGCGAATTGCCGATGGTGAACCCTATAGGTGGCCACACGAATACCGAACGCGGATATCTACCCATCCTCGCGTCTAAACTGAGTTCGACGCTCGCCGAATTTGCAAATGAAGCCCATGTTTCCTCCCAGGCCGTCCCACCTACGTCGTTGGCACCGCATGGTCCATCAGAACCTGCCTCTTCGGTCGTTTTGACGGAACAGGAACGGCAGGCAATGAGGAACATTCAGGTATTTGTCAGTGAAGCAGACAGGCATCCCTTGGAGCGCATGTGACGTTGGGGCGGGTCATGCCTCCCCACATCTCTGGGCCCTCCACCACGCACGTTCATGATCGAGGACGAGGATATGGAAGGACAGGTTCAGGAGAGGGGATGGTTTGAGACGGGGTTTTCGTTTCAATCTTACGCCGACGTTTATTTCCGGATCTTTGGCCGATTGTTGACGACCCCCCACCACAATTTAGCTCGCTGACCTTTCTGCGACCCTGTCGGCGTCCACACGTTCTCCCAACCGCTTGTACATACCGCGAGAAACTCTTTGTATTTCATTTCATTTCAAGCGAGCGAGCGTGTGTACGAGAAGGTCAGGACGCGCTGGAGCACCAGACAAGCGCGGGACAGAGAGCCCATGTTTAGCTCGCATCGGGCCCACGCGTTGTGCCTGCGGAAGAGTCTTCTACGAACAAGGTTAAAGCAAAACGAACGTGCGATTCACGGCACAAAATGAATCCGCATCGTGGGCCCCTCTGTTTTTCTCTCACTGTCTCGACCATTATCACTTCCCGCATTGTGCCGCCATCTGCCATCACCATCGTCATCTCTCACGTATGCGCCAGCTTCCGCACCCCCGAAACCTTGACGCTGTACATCAGACGAGCGTGAGCTCGATTTGGGCAAAGCGCGCCGGACGCCCATACGACGCTAATGGCACATCGCGTCGCGCAGACGGTGGCCCTGCTCGGAACGCGCGCACGGTCGCGACTCGCCACCGGATTCGGCCCTGTTCGGCTTTCGGGGCGTTGGGGACCGAACGCTCGAGACCCGGATTGGATCTAGCGTGCTCCAGCGCGTCCACGTAGCGACGCGCCGTCTTCTCACTCGTTCGTGGGGGACATCGCGACCGTTTTTCTCATCAAGGTTTCCCGTTCCGATGGCGTGATGTCATGCGCGCTCGTGCTTGCGCGGTGCGAACGCGCCACGTCCATTTCTCGCTTCGGCCGGATCCTCCGTCCCGTTTCATCTTCTGACGGCGGCCCGCGTACAGTAACTACGCCACCTGGGCCGTTGAACGATCCAGAATTCTGTTTTACTGGTATGCGACGTCACGCGAAGCTGGACGCGTTCTAAGGCTAGACCGCGATGCGGGCCCGCGAACCAAGCGCGCGTGGAGCGATGTGATGCTTGTGGAGCGATGTCGAGCCATGGGGGACGAACTGCCCTGATCTTTCCCCGGACGGCAAGATTGGCGATCAGAACCACGGTGCTTTGGTTCTCGACGGGAATCGAGGCTGATAGCCTCTGCGATCAGACGAGGACGGCGCTCGGGTCCCGAAGCCGCTCAGGGTAGGACTAGCGAGCGAAACGGCGGCCGTAACGTCTGTCCCCGAACCAAGAGAACCCTCGGCGCTCCATTCCGTTCCATTACCAGTAGTCGCGCGTGAAAACGAGAGCATGCGTACATGTTGCTTCGAATGCTTGAGCCCCGTCTGACGCGTCCGAAATGGTAGCGAACTCGAACTCAATTTGTGCGCGCGCGAATCAGGGTTTTACTGTAGCTGTCGTTCTCGGTTTAGGCGAACGAAGGTAAATAGAAATGGAGTGGATGACGTGTCACTCCTCAGATGCGGAATGGTGCTACTTTGGAGGTGGTATTCATTCAACGCGGCTGAAGCCAGAAGGGAGATTGCGGCAAAGGGCGAGGATGAGTATCGGGCCTGGAGCGTGGGTGCCTACACGGAGACATACGCACGTCCGCAGCGTGCATAAGTATGCTTAGAACATGGTTCGAGAACTCGAATCGCATCTTGGTGCCTGGAGGGCACAAATATGAGTAAATGTGGTAGGGGAATGAGAAGCTGCTAAGGGATTAGGAGGCAGAAGCAACTAACGCTAGAAAGGAATGAACGGCGGGTTCAATTCAGGGCGGGAAAATCCACCAAAAAAAACGAAACAGTGACAATCGAGTCGCACGAAACAGGAGGGAAGAAGAGGGGGGCCCAGGCATTGGCCCTATCGTGGTATCACATCAATACTTCTATCGGGGGCTTGCTCAAACACGCGGGAGGTTCAACGTTGTCCCGAAGAGGAGTGAGTCAGAGTAATTCATATCGCACGGGTGAGCGGCGCATGTATCGGATGGTGCTTATCGACGGTATAAGGCAGTTCGAAACTTCTAGGTCCAGGGTCCGTCTAGATAGAATCGTGTCAAGAATTGTGCAGCGGCGATGTCACATAATTATAGCATTTGATAGAAGCATTGTGGGAGGAAGACGCCGGTTGATCGAGGGAGAAGGGCATGGTGCAAGAACGTGCATTGTCCAGCTCGGCGGAGGGTCAACTCAGGCAAGTCTGATGCCAGCGTGCACAACAGGCGTGCGGTGTAGTGTGGGGAAGCGGGGAAAGTGGGGGGAAGATGGGCGATCGGGGGTAAAACGGGATAAGTTTATCGTTACCGACGGACGGGGTACACGAGAAAGGACGAGTGAGAAGGGGGGTGATAGATTGGAAGTATGGGGTGGGGTGTTCCGTAGACATGGCAGACGGAAAACATCCGAGCCATATTAGCGTCGCCGATCATAAGCAGCCCGGCGTGGCTACGCTGAAACTATGGGCTACAGATGCAATGAATCGTGGTGAGATCCCATGGAATCAAGGGTGTTAAAAACGTCAAGGCTGTGTATGATTTGGAGCGGGAAAACAGTCAAAAAAAAGAGTAATCGAATGTCAAGTAAACGTGTTACCTCAACAATCCCATGCTCTATGTATGTGTTGCGTTGCAAGAGCTCGATAAAGTTGCGGATATGAACCAATGGACGTATGGCAGCGTGACCTTTCTTGAAAAAGCTTTCTCGCTTCCGAGGAGCGCGTGATAGCGTTCGGATGTGCACTCCAGGGCACTGAGAGGCCTGCGAGTGGAGTAAAACTTGGGTTCAAGGGTGCCAAAGTTTAGATAGCAAATGGCCACAAGTGGAAATGGCTGCATGGTACGATGGCGCTCACCATCAACCCGGGCGACGTCGTTTTGGACAAATTAAATTGGACCTGGTCACGTGGTCGTACGCGTCGAAGACATTCCCACGGTACCCAAAAGTCGAACGTACGCGCAGACAACGACGGGCGCGATGGATCAAGACATGATCACGGACATCACGCTGGACCACTTACCAGACCTCTCCGACGCCAGCGTCTCCTTCCAAATCCCCGCCACCAACGCCTCCGCGGAACTGCTTCTCGCTGACGACACCGGCGGGTTCGACGTGTTGTGCAGCGCCGTCGACGACGTCAGCTTCGCGCCCGTGGCTCACCTGCATCCCCGCGGACGACCCTTGGCGCTCGGCCAACGCACGCCAAGGGTCCAAAGGGTCCAGGGGACGCCACGCCCCCCACCCCGCCCCTCATCGTCGCCTACCCCCGGACCCCCGCGAACGGCCTCGTCTTCGTCTTCGTCAGCTAAGCCACCCGTCGTCCCACGTCCACTCTCCCTCGGACATGCGAGTCCTGACAAAGCCAGGAAGACCCCGTCGCCCGCGAAGCCCAGGTCTGGGCGCCGGCCGCCAGAGAGCCCGCTCGTGTCCTCGGAGCGCTTTCGTCAGCTGCGTGCGGACGTGGCGTCGCTTGATCTGGTCCAGCCAGCGTCGCACGTGCGGATGGAGGCGATGGCGTCTGGAGAAATGGAAGACGAGGGTGACGGCTCGTCCCACGCCGATTCGAAAAATGAGAATGACGCACCCCACGTCTCCGAGGATCTCCTTGGCCTAATTCCAGAGGAGAAAGATGCGCTCCACGACGTCGAGCCATCAGCAGACCGGGACATAGTCATGGCTACCGGTGATGGCTCGCCCGCTGACGAGACCCATATCACCGTGGCTGGGCCTATGCCAAAACCCAGCCGAAATCCGAGGACGAGCTCAAAGCCAGTGAGTCAGCAATCTCACTTCGCTTCCACGTACTCATCCAGTTCAAAGACCGTTGCCGTTGGTGGTATTTCCAAGCGTACCACATCTTCGACAACGCACGTGTCGAAGAAGACCAAGGGAAAGCCACCCCACCACGTTCGGGAAGCACGCCCAGCCCCTCCTTCCGCAGTTCGTCGACTTAATCCGCCGCAATCAATTGATAGCGAAGAGACACTAGTTCCGCCCGCTTGCACGAGTGGCGAGGTAGAGTCCAAGTCCGAAACCACCCAAATTGCGCACACCAGCACCGGGAGACTGGCCGAACGCCTCGTGTCATACAGTCAAAGACTAATATCCTCGATTGGGTGCGTCTGCTGATGAGTTTCAAGTTGGTCATCGGCACTAATTACTGGTGCCTTGCGCGTGGTGTTATTTTTCTTTTTGTGCCTTTGCATGCTGACGTGATCGTCGTGCCTCTCTTTGCATGCATCCTGCTGCTTAGACTTTACAAACCTTCACCTGAAAGTTCGTTCATAGAAGCTCCGGGCGACGCAGCTAGAGCGGTAGAGGCACAAATTGAATCCCGGCCGCCAGCCACATCCTCGCCCCAGCTTCAGCGGATTAGTGATATTCCCAGTCCTCACAGCGAGCCATTCAGGCTATCCGAAATTTCGCCGCACAAACAGCCGCTCAAGTTCCCCAAGCGAAATTCCCCCGCAAATACTGGAACTCTACAGGATGGCGGGCGCGCCATATCACCGATGCGGCCAGCGAAGAAGCGCGCCAGCATGGACGCAGGCCAACCACCAGAACGCCGCGGCGGGCGAGAGAAGATGGTGCTCGCGGATGCCGAACGCGGATCCTCGAATGAGGCAGTTTCCGAAGACCAGCTCCGGCCAGCCAAGAGGAGCCGTGTACACGAGGATCCACCCGTTACGCACCCCGACGTGCGTAATAGTGCGCAGCGGTCGGACTCCAGGTCGACTTTGCCAAGCGCACGCACCAAGTACAAACCCAGTCTTACGCCCCCTGCTCAGTGCAAGGGACCGACATTGAATGGTTTTCCATACGCGTCGAGGTCACGTCAGGTACATGAAAGGCTTATCAAGAGCGACGAATGGCGATCCAAGGCCGCGAACATTCGGTCTGGGTCAACACTGGGCGGGATTCCGGCAGGTTCCCGCCTGCGTCGTGCGAGACCACAGAAAGCTATTGAATCCACTGATGCGCGCCAACGTTCTGGACCGAGCCCAGCGGCTGATTTACCCTTGATAGAGAAGAAGCCGGTGCGTGGGCTCCATTAACGGAATAATCGTCTTAAGTGCGCTGACCGTTTGCTGTCATGATCGATTCCCTGGGCGTGCCTTATCACCCCCCATCGCCATGCTGTACCTCGTTTATCGCTATTGAATCCAGAACGCCACGTTGTCCGTGGCACAGCTGACGAAGCCGGTTGGATTTACGTTCCGAGTCGACGCAAGACTGGGGGTGCGCAATGTGGAAGAGAGGTTGGCGGTGAGCGAGCCTGGGAAGACCCACCCACTCCATCCTGTGCCTGACGTCAAGGCATACCGGTCATCTCACCACGCCGCATTCACGGTACACAAGGATGGCGTCGTTCCGAGCGTGCCCGTCGTACCCTTCTTCTTCTGCACGGAACAGCGCGCCAAGGAGAGGGAGAAGTTTGATGACATGGTGAAACGTAAAGAAGAGGAGACGCATAGACTGAATGAGGAACGAAGACGACGCAAGGCAGAGGAGGAAGAACGGGCGATCAAGGAGATGCGTCGGAAAGCGGTGCCCAAGGCAAACGAGATACCGGAGTGGTATGCGGACATGCCGAAGAGAAAGGGGACGGCGGTGTGAAGTGATTGATGGTGGTGAGACGGGGTGATACGGCGAGGCGATACGGCGACTTTGCCACGGGTTGCATGACGCTTGGGGCATTGATTGTTTCTTCGTTGGCTCGAGTGTCTGTTATCATTATCTGTACTGCATGTTGTTTTACATCACGTCTCGTATCGGCGACGGCTTGCGTCGGCGCCGTTTTTCCTTTTCGTGTGTGCTGTGACACAGGGAAAGGATTAATGAACGGCGAAGGATGGGAAGGGGAACGGCTCAGACACATCGCGCGCCATAGAAGCAGCAGGCACTTCCCGATCGTCCCGGAACTTTGTTTTTTCACTTTCACTCTCTCGTCAGCACAAATGAAAAAGACGGGATGTTTTTCGATCCCTGGAGGGACGAGTAACGGGGTCAACGTCCGAGCTTCGGTCGGGGTTGCCGAGTGGGTTGGAATCTGCCCGTCGATCTGACTGGCGGTGCGCAGCGCGCGCGTACGGGGCGTGGTTCTCCATGGCAAAAGATTCAAACGAGATCTGAAGGTGCTGGGGGCCCGCGCTCAATCCCCTCGTCGAAAGTGGCGCTCGCAAAGGGGGGGAGGCTCAAGATTGCTTTAAGCGGAGGACGCGCGCCAGAGGGATGGGTCGTCGACGTGTGTATGTATTGGGGGGGTCGATTCGTAAGGGGTTCAAATCAGATCAACTGACCAACCGGTCGATCTGGTCGACCGAAAAAAGCATAGAGAAATGGAAAAGGAAAAAGGACGAAGAACTTGGAAGAGCGAGAAGAGAAAAAGGTGTCTAAACAGGTGAGCGAAGGCGTGACGACCCGAAACACCGCCTCGCTTCAGAGCTTGAACTCAAGCTAGACGTGGACCGGCGATAGGTCGCTGCCGGGAGAGTTTGAGTGGCTCGGGGGCGATGAACTTCGCCCCATATCCCTTCCCCTGGCGTCGGTCGTCCGGCGACGAGGACTGTTCTTTTTTTTGTTTCCTTTTCTTTTGTCGGGTGGGGGGTCGAGTTTCCCACACGGCGTTGTACGGGTGCAAAAACCGTGATCGCGTTCATATAGGCGACCTCTGAAGCAGGCGATAGCGCACGCGCTTGACACAGGAGGGTGCGTTCCTGGACACATGTCAACGTCGCGCATTCTCTTCCTCGTCGCGTGAACAGAATCTAATCTGTGACCAACGCGAAGGGCTACTACATAAGCGTAATGATGACGAGAAGGTCAGTGTGGTTCGGGGCATATTGCTTGGGGGGTCGCACTAGAACGAGACAATGGAAGAGGGACTGCATTGTTATTCTATTCTGGGCGTTCATTGAGGAGTGATTAGTTACAGGGAGGGACGGATGGAGACGTAACGATGGGACGGTGAAGGTGGAGGCAAAGCGGTGCCGCTGCGGATGGAGGGCAAAGGAGGAACACGTTTCTGAGGGGGGAAATGAAAGAGGTGAGGAAGTGTATGAGGACGTGGCACGAAACTGGATCCGCTGAATCAGCCCGTGAATCTGAGTTGAGGACACAGCCCAAAGCGTGCCGATCGCTGGGAGTGAGAGGCGTGAGAGGATATTGCCCTGCCGGGTTAGATACATCTGGTGCCGTACGTTATCTGGACGAATGCGACAAGAGGGAGCCGAAGGCTGGGACAGTGCCGTAGATGTGGGCAGGTGTGACCTCGAAAGGTTATCGTGGGTCGGGACTGAATGTAGCGCCCAGAACCGACCTGATTGAGGCTGTTGACCACCTTCGAGCGATGTGACCGCCAAGGGTCCACTTCTGCCCTCTTTCCTTTTCGGGTATACATCACTTTTGGTCAGGTGCCTTTCGCCCGCCATCACTTGCGCCACAACACGCATCCTCTCCCCGTCGGAATTTCATGGCTTTCTGTCCACAGTCCGATAACGGAACTTCTCCCCCGGCCAGCTGCCTCTTCGGAAACACATAAAAGCGTCCTTTTCCATCTCTGTCCTCCCCTCATTGCGTCGTCTCACAACACAGCAACAACACAGCATGTTCACATCCTCCTCATCGTCCTCGTCCGCGCCCTCATCCAGCGCTACCCACTCCTCCGCGCACGTCCCCGTCTCGACGCGCCACGGCCACGACGACTCCTCCATCTTTGTCAATGCAAACGCTCCCCAGTGCTGCCACTGCGGCTGGCGCGGCGCACATTCCCCCAGCTGCCCCTTCCGCTGAGCATCTGACATCATCGTCACTTCATGCTATTTATTCCGCCACTCGTGAGTTTCTATCCTCCGCCACCGACCCCCGAGTGTGACGCGTCCCCCCAGATGTCCCTCATACCGCTGTCACCAATTTATTGTCGATCGCATCTGTTGTCTCGCACTGTATCAACATACAAGTACACCACGTGCATATGCGCACGGTAGTCGAGAGGGCCGCCCTGTTACGGGCGCGCGCCTCCATGGACATTCCACAGCTGTACGATCAGCATCCGTTCGTCACCCCCCTCCCATTGTCGTTTACGTGACGGAGTCGTGTTTGTGTGGAGCGCTGCGAGGGCGTCGTCGTGTTGTCATGCAGGTCGTCGGAGCGGAGGGCGGGAGTACTATATCAACCCCATGGACTCGCACACATATACCGAGAGTGCCTGCATTGTATACCTGCACGACTCAATCTCCAGACAAACATTCCACACTGATGATCCTTCTCGGACCGATGACTTCATACGTGTTCGTTTGAACCTCCGCCACCCGCACGACAACAATTCCGAATCCGACGTCCCATGATGTCTCTCTTTATCGCCTCTCATCTCGGACTCTGATCGCCTGGGGAAACCGGATGCAACAACCGTCCATCACGGACGTCATCGCTCGTGACGAGTTTGGAGCAGTAACTACGAAAAAAAAAATTGCCTGAATGGCGAAACGAGTGCTGATCGCTCGACGTCTAGTCCGGATATGTAAACTAGTACACGCGCGGCCCGGGGGACCAACGTGGCATCCTAGCCCATCGTCGTACCGACACCTCTCATGTGGACATGCATGGGACCCGTCCGTGAGGTCGGATCGCAAGAAGCTCGGCGGGTGGGTGCATACTTGCTACACGGAGTTGCGCGAGAGCGGGGTCGGCGCCCTGGAGGGCCCCCTGTTCCACGCGACGCTCGGACGTTTCACTCCGATGACCTCGAAGGTACTCAGTCGGATAATCGGTTTCAGTTGTTCGTGTATACTTACATGGCGGGGTTCGAGGGGTCGCGGCCCTGAGGAGAGTCTGTATGGAACGTATTATCGCATCGTATCGTATGTATTCATTCTCTCCTTGCTCCGACCGGTTTGCGCGTTGCGAACCAGCTTCCCGTTTCGGACAAGCTCATGCACAGCAAACCGCTCACGCTGGGCCCCTCGCCAGCTATCCCAACACCCAGGGCCTTCGACACGACAGGAAGCATGGATCTGTCCTCTGAGGTGCCTGCGCACTCTGAAGAACTCGAGGTCTCTTTCCCTCTCGAACACGTCCTCCTCTTGACTCTGAATCGACCCCGCCATCTCAACGCCGTCTCCCTCACGCTCCACGCCGACCTCACCGTGCTCTTGCGTTGGTTCGACGACGAACCACATCTCTGGTACGTCATGCCTCCCGTTTCGCACGTCACTCCTATTGATACGCGGCGACCACAAGGGTCGTGGTCATCACCGGCCGAGGTCGCGTCTTTTGCGCGGGCGCCGACCTCAAAATGTAAGTCTCCTAATGAAAAACGCCACAAAGTCGCCGCCCACGCCCTTCCCCAGATGGCACCAAGACCAGAAGGCGAACCGCATCACCGAACAAGAGTCCATCGTCACATCCATGCACGGCTTCGCGGCCATCTCTCGCCGACAGTCCTGCAAACCGATGATCGCGGCCGTCAACGGTTCGGTCTATGGAGGTGGCGTGGAACTCGTGCTCAACTGCGATCTGGTCGTCGCTAGCGAAGACGCCGAGTTCGTACTTCCAGAGGTCAAGCGGGGCGTTGTGGCTGCGCAGGGTGGTACGTGTCTTCTCCGTTCTTTGTCGGTTCCGCGTCTGTGACGCGTGGGTGTTGGTTCCCGGTGATGCCGTGCCGGGATTGGTTTTGGTTTTCTCGTTCGCCTGCGCGTCACGCGATTTCGTCCCCTCTCGTGCGTATGAATAGAAACAAGACCGAGCGCTGACGAGGGAGACGTGTCCGCAGTAATTCCCAGATTAGCCAAGACGGCGGGTCATCAGGTATGGGGTGATTCACCACCCCTCTCGGTCTTGGCATGACTGAGAAGGCAAAAAACGCCGTCGGTGGTTCCGTTTTGACATGTAGCTCGCTTCTGAGATGCTACTCTTGGGAAGCCCCGTCAGCGCGGTTCAAGCCAGAGATAAATTTCGATTGTGAGTCACACTATCACCCGCGTATGATCTCATAGGGCTTCTTTCTTGTTGATCCGTGTCTTACGTTCGTTTCTGACTCCACAGTGTGAACGCCGTCGTCGAAAAATCAAACGTGTTATCGACCGCGCTGGACATGGCACGTCACATCACATCGAATTCGCCGGATTCTGTCCAGAGCTCCAAAGAGGGTCTCATTCTCGCGCAGAAGCACCACTTTGAAGACGCGGTCCGAACTCACGCGCTAAGCGCCGTGAGTAAACGGTTATACAACGGGGAAAACGTCAAGGCAAGTCCTATCCTCGTCTGATTTCCCTTGGTCCTCTTTTTTTAGCCTCCGCACGCATAATCAATGCTGTGCTAGCGCGGCATCTTAACCCAAGGCACGGGGATAATTCGAGCGACGTCAAACCCCGGCTCATTTCTCTCCCCTCCTCCCCCTGAGATTCCAAGGTTTTCTGACTCGTTCTCCCTTTCTTCCAGGAGGGTCTAACTGCGTTCGTGGAGGTACGATCCCATTCACGCGGCATCACGTGGAGGATCCGGCAGTCACGTCCATCTCCTCGTTCCGATCCCACCCGATCATCGCATTGTGTTGATACTTTTTGCGCACAGAAACGTCGGCCGACTTGGAAGAACCCATCAAGGCTGTGATCGACCCTTGAACACGCCCGCGTTTGGGACTCAGGTTAATGTTTGCCGATATCGCCGCCCGTGGAGAGCGTCTCGATCTGCGGGATAAGGACTAAGTACTGCGATCCGATCGTGGCTGTCTCACGTCTTCACTCTTCAAGTTAGCTTTCGGCTCGCCAGAGTCAGGGACTATTTGCTGTTGCTTATCGATGAGGGTCGAGGCTCATTGTATGTATGTACTCGCCACATTATCTGTACTTATTCGTTTGATGTCATCTGATACTGTCTTTTGCCGTAAGGCGATGCGATGCATGTGGTGTGATAAGGTGAAGGAGCATCCAAATCCGTTTTAGTTGGAGTGCAAAAGGACGTGGACGTGACGTGCGATTGTGTCATGCGGCTTGACGAGAAAGAGGTCTGGCGGTGCGTCGTGAGGCTGCCACTCGCTTCGCACACGCGAGGACGGCGCGCTTCGTGTCATTCAGAGAGGCCGAGGGCTGCCACAGGATGGATGGGACGTGACGACTTGGAATGAGTGACCGGCGTAGATGGCGTCATGTCCGGGTACTACGTCTCCTCGGGAATCCGGGCTCAAGACTCTGGCGACGAACGTTTGGGCCCCGCGCCTGGCATATCCTGGCATGCCCGCTGCACGTGACGTCGTTGCACTTACGCGGGGGGATAGCCTCGAGCCATGTGACACATGACGCCCGGGCGCGTGCCTTCGTGGCTTGACGACGGCGGTTCTCCCGCGCGCCTTGGCAAGGTCACATGACGCAGACCCAAGGAGCAAACGCCAAGCTGTTCGTGGCGAGGTGCGGGCGCCGTGACGTCGTGAACTCGTTTCCATCGTGAATAGATATCAGAGGCTCGAGGTTCGAGCGTGTTCCGTCGCGCCCCGAGATGACGTTTCGAACGGGTGGGCGACGATCCTGTGCGTTCCGTCGAGGTTCACGTGAACGCGAAGCGATTGACTGGGGTCGTTTCGGATCTCGCAGTCGAGCACGGACAGACACCGAGCACGACAATAAGGAATGCACGTCACGGGTGCGGGGGTCACGAGTGCCTCAAGGTGGGCGTTCCTTTCGGGGTCGCGGACGGGTGCAGGTGTTGCCGAGTTGCCGGGAGGGGTATTCGACCAAGGTCCGGTGGGTGCACGCTCACTTCTTTGTTTGTTCGTATATCTCGAGCCGAGTGCCGAGAAGAGAGAAGCTGGGAGGGATTGCGTCCCAGGGCATGCCACGTGGGGGATATAACGAGGCAATGAGATGGGCGTGAGACACTGGGTCGAACTCAACGGTTTTCGAAAAGCGAGATCGCTGATCCTCGTTGTTGCGGCGTGTCGTCGCGCGCACGAAGCCCCGTTTCCGGCGAGGATGGATAATAGTGTGGTGCGTTTGGTCTTGATCGAAGACGCAGGTTGTGCTAGGGGGCGTCGCGTTGCACCGTTCTGATAAGCGAAAGAGAGGGACGCGTTCTACAGCGAGAAACTGCGCATTGGCTGATCCCGTCGACGTCGCGATCGAGGAATGCGCGCGTAGCCGATCGATGGGGTGGACGTCTCGCGAGCGACGCATGCGGAAAGAGGGTTGCGTCGGGCGTTTTATTTTTCTTCGACGTCTCGTCTGGAAGGGAGCGCAAAGATAAGGCAAATGGGCGTTGAAACTCAGAAGCGAACCCTGCATCCCGGTAATTCACTTGATCTCGTCCGACGATGGGGTTGATCGGGGGCCTGCGTGGGTTCACACGCCCGTCGACTGCACGAGTGGAAGGGTGGGCCAGAGAAGACGCATCTCGAGGTGATAAGCGCAGCCGAGGGTTCCACTGCCAGGGCCCCAGTATAAAATTATGCCGAAAGAGGGGATCATGGAGTCGCGGACGGAAACGACAGGGTGACATACAGGATGGTTCCAAGGAGATTTCCGGTCACGTCAATGGCCAGGGAATTTCGGTTGGCGGCTGCAAGGCTGGGTCGTGGGACAGGGGCTTAGTGGTCATGCATCGTGGTGGTACATCAGAAGCAAGGAAGGACCTGGAGGGTTGCGTCCCGTCTCGGAGACGAAACTAAATCGTACGACCCACGTAAACACGGATGAAAACCAAAGATGCAAATGCCATGATGGGATCTCATAACAATTCACTTGGGTGGCAAGTGTCGCTTAGTCAGCCGGAACCATTCTGCAACTCATCATCATGTCCACCCAAGAAGAACAGTTGATAGAGCTCATGCTTGAGCTCAAGGTGGATCTGTTCGAATGGTCGTACTGATGTGTTTGATGGCATTTGTGCGACAGAAAACAACTCCGCAGCAAGCGCGGTCCATTCTCACTTCAACGCCCCAAATTGCCTATGCCCTGGTGGCACTCATGGTCAAGATGAACGCCATAGACGTGCAGGTCCTCCAGGTACGTGCCATCCATACACTGCGTGTCCTCCCACGACGTCTTGTGCCAACGATTGCTGGGTCCTGACGCGTCCTCGCACATTGCTGATGTATTGGCTGGCAGAAAACGCTCACTACGTACTCTGCGAACATGGCACCGCCAGTTCAGCCACCCACGCATCCATCCATTCAGCTGCCATCACAAGCTTCCGCAGTACCTCCACATTTGTCGCAATACCGTCCGCCTACTCCGCAGACCCATACTCCCCCTCATTATAATGGCCTCGCTCACACCCCTCAACTACCGAATCCGACTCAAATATCATACACGACACAACCTCAGGGGCAGTACGTTAGTCCTAGTTGTTTCGGCACTCCGCCTCCCGCGGCACCGCAGGTGAATAATGTTGGCCTTCCTGACGCACTTTCGTCAATACCTGAAGAGCAAAAGGTAACGTCAATATGCATTGCTTTTACTTTTTCGGTGATCTGCGCAATAGTCGTTGGGTCATCGAGTCGTGCCATCCCTACTCCGAATTGTTCACATGATCCTACCCAGGCCATGATATTGCGCGTGATCGCCATGACTCCAGAACAGATCAACATGCTCCCGCCGCCCGAAAGGGCAGGCATCATTCAACTTGTGAGTTCACGTTTGGGCTTTTGGAATTCCCTACTCAGTAGGACCTGGTTGCTTCCGTGGTGTCACCCCCTGTCATTTCCGCTTGACATTGATGGCCGTCCGTCCTTCCACCGTCTCACGACCCATCCCGAAATCTTGGTCCCATCTTTCCCCACGTTACTACTTCCCTGTGCTTCCTGCCTTCTTCCGCGACCTTGCTTCCCACTTCCCATAGCGTACGACACTAGGGTTACCATCGTAGATGTGATTCCAGTCGGGTTTCAATTCATTACTTGCCACCCAGGGTCGCTTGAAGCGTGGACTCTCGGGCGGAGATGAGCGTCACAGATTCCCTCCCTTTGCGTCGCGTTAGACAGCCCCCTCGCGTGTTCTGGGCGTTTTGACTTTTTGACCCCATCCCCCTCAAGTCGTTCTAATATCAAGATCTCAGCGGCATGACAGCGGCGCTAATCGATGGTGCTAAATCTCGAGAGGGAAACAGCGGTGTATGTGTGCTCCTTGAACCGTCCCTCGCAGCGCTGGTCCATGATCAGCCCATTTTTCAAGAAAAAGACAGAACACACTGAGGGGGCTTTCGCGCCCTCTACTTCGACGTTCGTCCGCAGACAGTAGTCATGCCCGTATGTACGCTGGTATCTACGTCTTCTTGGGCGTCCGGCCCGTCTGGGATAAACGCGCACGACTGTTGATCCATCTTCACGTAAGTGTCCATCTCAAGCTCACGGAAATCTCCCAAGGGAAAAAAATTGGACATTTAATTTTCCGCCTCGCTGGCGGTGCAGTTCCAGACCGCATGCATTCCCCGTCGACGTCAGGGCCGTCTTCCGCTGCATGGGGTTATCGAGTTATCGATGCGCGATGCTCCCCCCCCACACGCGCGAGAGACACTGACAAGCGGGCGAGTCCGACCATCGCAGGACGCGCGAGATCGCCCTTTGGTTTAGTTCGAGCCGGCATCGAGACAGTGTGCTCGTGCGAGGGTTGGCCTCGAGAACGTGTTTCGGCTGCGTCATCGAGCTCAGGGACGCTCGAGGGGCATACTCCTGCGTTTCAGACGGTGATGGGACGGAGTCGTGGCGTGCACGGTTTATCCGAATTGACACTGCCGGGGACGTGCACACGAGTGCGGCTACGATGTGTCAAGAGCTTATGGGTCGCGGGCCATCGAGGGTTGGGACGCCTGTCAGAGCACCCATGAAAGCCCGTGTCCCCCTCGGAGAAACGTTACTCGAGTAAGCGGGGATTCTCTTAAGCTGTCCTGCCGGCGTTCCTGATGACAGCGGGCCGCCGATCACGGAGACGACACGCTTGAACTCTATCGATTCATGCATAGCATGGTATCAGACCGCGGCTGTTGAAATCGGACTCTGCCGTCCCGGATACATATGTTCGTTCATTCATTGATGTGGATTGGAATCGTCTTGTTACAGTCGTGCGTCTGACGCATAGAAAAGATGGGGAACTCGTCTCGAAGCAGGGAAGGACTAGAAATGTTTTGCAATCAATGCCTTATCCTTGTCCTCTGCTATACTCTGGAGACCGTCGTTACCGCTGACGAGCGAAGGAGGCGAGAAAGAACGGAGACGCCCACCGATAAATGCCGAGGGACGGAACGGGCGTTTGTCTTGACTTTCAGATAGTCTTCAATGGCGTCCATGTCGTCTCGTAAATCAAATCTGTTCACGACGTTGAGTTGTCTGTTGCCGACAGAAACGGAGGAGGGGCTTAGAGAAGGGCGGGTGTATGCACTCGACGACCTCCTGTGGGTGTTTTGTGGCAAAGTAGGGCAGTACGAAGTCATTTCGAAACTCACACCGGAGGTGTTTGGCGAGCCCATGCAGTTGCAAACCTGGGCCTGCGTGAGAGTGAGTAAGTGTGATTTACATTGCCCTATGCAGTCTCCTGGGCCTTGAAGCTTGAAGGCTTGAAGTTTGGCTGCGTCACAGCGATGGGCGCGGATGCAGGCAACGATATTTGTGCATTTGAAGTTTGTTTCTAGCGATAAGAAAAGTCGCAATTTGAATGAATGGCAGGCGCGGCAATGATCATGTGTCGTTCCTTGGAATAAGATCGGATGGTCATGGCGATGGCAAGCAAGAGACGGGCGCGGGCGTACTCAAGCAAGTAAGGCTGGTTCTCAACTAGTCGGGTCTTGTTGACGAGTCCTTGACAAGCGTCGCCGACGAAGTTCAAGCGGAGGCGCCGGTGATGACATGCCGTCGACAGTATGTGACGCAATCCTCTGGCGTGGGCGTCCGTTTTCTTGGTCAACTGATGCCCAGACGCTGTGGGTGGTGGATCCGTTTATAATCCACAGATTGACTTGATTTTTTCACTGAAATAAGCACGTCGTTATCTGACTTCAGTGACTCCACTGAAAGCGTTTTCGATGTGCAATGAAGGGACAAGGACAAAAACCCATCGAGGGAATTGTGTCCGAGCCCTCTTGTTGTTTGCTTTCGACCTTGCTTTTGCCATCCAGTTTGCGAGATGCGCTCCGCTGGTGACGTGACTACCGTCCGACCTACGGTGTACAGCGCGATCCTGCCCGGCACCAAGCTGCTTCTGTTGCGGTTAGGAGGCTCTCGAAATGTGTGGTCGTGATCGAGCTAACAAACTTACAGTCTGATCAGCGCACAGTGTTTTCTGTATTATAAAATGTACCAACACCGTTCGGACCAAGTATAATGAAGGGGGAGGAGGTAGAAACTGGCGGCCCAGCGTGATTACGTAAGCAATGCACAACTTGGTCTTGGTACGTCTCGTCCCTGTTTTCTCGATGCGCTGCTGACGAGATCTCAAGGTGTTTATAGCCTGGGTGTTCGACTTGGTGCACACGTTGTTACCGCGGTGTGCTGTCGGTCATAGTAATGCTGTCGGAGTCTTATCGTCCTTTCCGTGCCTCGAAGCGGTGGCTAGCTGATTTAATATTCTTTTGCAACGTGCAGTCTCAACGAACGAACTGTATGTTGCATCCATCTGATCATTGTGTTGAGATCTGACCTCTGTTCAGTATCCGCATGAAACGATACTCTTTAGTCCTTCTGTGAGGACCTTTCTTTATGATGTCGTGCTCGTTACAATTTACCGTTCACTTCAGTGGATTCTTACGACTGGTGGCGTCTTCTCTGCCCCGGCCGAGTTCATTATCAACACATTCATAATCATCCGCAACTCCTAATGATCTATTCACAGTATGAGCAACGCTAATAATTCGCTGATTCTATATACTCTGGAAACTGATAGCGTCGCCTGGTACATTCATCCAAACCCTCGTCTCTCCGTTGGCTTGGCCAGCCGCAGCCTCGTGATAGTGGCTTCATTTATCTGCGTCCGTCTGCCCGCTGCTCTTCTCAACGCTGACGCTGACGGTTCTCAGTGGCTCGTCATGCACCATAATTGGATTTTCCTCCGAATGCATTTTCCGACTGTTAAACATAGGTGTCTAGATTTCGATGCCAACGGATTCTGTTTGACACATGTCGCAGTATACGTCAACTCACTACTCCCAACGTACGTTCGCTCGTGATGTTGATTTGTGTAGCCCTTTCAGACTCGACATGCACAAATGAGTCCAAGACAATTTCGTCAGCTCGCGCGAGTGAGAGCAAAACATACCCGGTCTGAGAAACAAGAGCCATTTTACCCTACATCGTTCCTCGTGGCTGCCCGGCATGGCCCGGAGTTCGCATGGCGATATGCCATAGAATCGGAGTCGGATGCTCAGTCCGCATGACCCAGAGGAGCTTACATCCCTGGATTTTACTCTTCCAGTCTTCATGTGAAGGTTCAGCTCGGCGCCAACGTCGAGAACGTCACCATCTCGTGGATCGAGGAACACCAGGAGCAATGACCCCCACTGACCACAAGCCCGCCCACCCGTTCGCGCAAGACAAGGGAGGAGTACGTCGTGGATCGAGACGGCTTTAGGCAACAGGAAGTACATCATCAGCTTTGTGCGACGCAGCCGTGAATTAACACACTATCCCAATCTACTGCCGCTACCTCTTTCCGCGTGCTTCGTCGCTTCGCTGTGCGAGCGGTCGGGGTCCCAAGTACTATACCACCCTAATTTATCGGTTCATCGGTCTCGGCTCTTCATTTGGGTTCGCGTTGCTGATTTTACATCTAGTGGACACACGAACGCGTTACGCGCCGAATGTCAAATAATCCGACCTTCGAGACGTTATCGTCTTCGTTGGGTAAGCCGCATCCTTTGACACTCACGGTGACTGATGGAGGAAAGGAGGGGATGTGTGCGTGGCGGCTTCGGATTGGGACCGGGTCGGGTAGAGAGAAGTGTGTGGGCATGGAGATCTGTAACGCCAATTTGTTCCATGGAACGCGTCAAGAGAGGGACGTTTTACGACCGCGCGGCGCAGGTCCTTGCGATCTGGACCCTGTTTCCAACAGCTCTGCTTCTCGTAGCGTGCGGGTTACCTTCGTAGAATTACAATCGGATTTTACAGTAATTCATTATTCATGAAGCGTGAGCTCACGATGACTGCAACAGAATTTCGTCCATTTCGTCAGGTCGCTTGTCCGAGTCGCGTGTGGTTGTTTTGGCTTTTCGACTACCCTCTCATCAAATCGTTTGCGGCACGACAGCGATGCCAATCGAATCTCAAGGGTCGAGTGTGCATGTTTACTCTTCGAATCGTTTCCTCCTTGACCCTCGCAGCGCTGGCCAATGGTCAGGGAGCCCATTCTTCGAAAAGCGAAGGCACCAAGGGGTGGCTTTCGCGCTGTCTGCTCCGTCGTTCACCCCCGGACGTCCGCCGACCATCGCCGTACCCGCGTGCACACGCCGGCATCGCTGTTCCTCGGGCGTCCCGCCCATCAGAGGCAAACGCACAAGACCGGTGATCCACATTTAAAAAATTTCAAGCACACGGAAGCATCCAGGCCAGACGTTGCAAATTTCAATTTCCCGTCTCACTGGCGGCGCACCCGAACAATTCCGGACTGCGTGCCCTCCCGTCGACGTCAGGCCCCATGGGGTCGTCAACGCATGACATCCGTCTCGGTCCCCCGCGCGCGAGACCCCCGTCCGACCGTCGCAGGACGAGGACGCGCGGCTATCACAGGCTCGTGTACCCTCGGCTCTTTCCTGTTTCTTTTTTCCCGTGAGGACCTGACATGGGCGGGACGGGAGTCGCGGCGTGCACGGTTCATCCGAAGTGACTTTGTCGGGGGACCTCGAGCTGCGACTACGCATGGCGCCTGTAAGAGTGCCCATCAACGTCCGTGTTGGCCCAAACGTTACTCGAGTAAACCATTCTCTTAAGCTGTCCAGTCGGCGTTCCTGACGACAGGTGGCGCCAACATCACGGAGACAACACCACTCCGTGCGTAGCATGGTGTCGAATTGCGGCTGTCGAACTAATCTCAGAATACACGTGTGTTCGTTGAAGAATTGATGTAGACTTGTTTACAGTCGTACGCTGGGTGCATCTGAGGTGTAGAATGATGGGGAGCTCGTCTCGAAGCAGCGGAAGACTAGATACGCTTTGCGATCAACGCCTTGACCTTGTCCTCTGCCATATTCTGGAGATCGTCGTTGCCGCCGACGATCTCGCCGCCTGGGAGGCGGGAATTGGTCAGCAAAGACGACGAGGGAGAATGGGGACACTGACTGATGAAGGTCCGAGGGACGGAACGGGCGTTGGTCTTGACTTTCAGATAGTCTTGAATAGCGTCCATGTCGTTTCGCAAATCCAATCTGCTCGCGACGTTGAGCCGAAAAACGGGGGGAGGACCCCAGGGAAATGATGTGCGCACTCGACGACCTCGACGGTCTCTTGCGGGTATTTGGTGGCAAAGTAATTTTTGGTCAGTTTGCAAAAGGGGCAGTACGACTTGGAGAAGACAACGATCTTGTGTTGGGTGATCTTGTCCTGAATGAGCCGTGTAGCACCGACGTGAGCGACGTTTTCCAAGTAAAGACGGACGACTCGTGCGCACCTCGACGAATTTCCCAGCAGACATCCCGAACGGCGCGTGTTGTGCGAGCGAAGGGGTGGACGTGGCCGGGGATGAGAGGGAAGAAGAAGAGAAGGACAATGTGCGGGGAGGCGTTTTGACGGCGAGAGAGAGGGAGCGATATAAGTGAGACAAGCGCGTCATACCGATCGCTGAATGTTCCAGAATAAGGGCTTGAATAATCCAGCGCCTCAGCGCATATTTATCAGCTCGGTCAGATGACTCTCCTGCCACGGATCTCGTCCGCGTCGGCCCCCGCGCTGTCCGCCCAGTCCTTCGTAGGAGTTCGGGACGTCGTGCAAGGGCACTACAGCCGGTCGGTGGCCGACACGTGATTTCGACCCCGGCCAACCTTGCAGCAGTCGGGTCAGGCCCATTGAATTGCCGTCTCCTGGGAACCCCAAGCTCCATTCGCTGGACCGTACTCGCCCAGTGCGCTCATCAGTGAAATTCAAGCAATGTATAGCCGGACTCACGTCATTCGGGACGGTTCTAGGGCGTCGGCGTTGAACGGGCTCTGTGACGATGTCCGTGAAGTAGATGGCGTTCCCCAAGCGCGCGG
The DNA here is from genome assembly GCA_038089955.1 of Strobilomyces dryophilus. NCBI lineage: Eukaryota > Fungi > Basidiomycota > Agaricomycetes > Boletales > Boletaceae > Strobilomyces > Strobilomyces dryophilus. The sequence goes on along the minus strand of JBBPLT010000031.1, from coordinate 83,493 downwards.
TTGTGGTAGCAAGATGCTTCGAGTCTTCGGATCTGCATCCTCTTGTTTGGTATTCAAGTCGAATATCGATGGAGGTTCCTCTGCTCGGTCGATCGAAGGCCGATGCCTCCCGCGGCCCTGTTTGCTATTTGAACTATCGCCCTTCTAGAATTCCGCACTGGCCATGCGGAGCTGCAGTACCTCCTCGTCCTTGAGAGCGGGTCCCGCGTTGACCCGGACGATCTCCCCCTTCAGACCACGGTGTGAAGCCGATGTTCGTATCACGGAACAGCTTGGCGTCTCCCTCACACCTCGCACGGTGACCGCCCACCCCTTTGACGTGACCCTGCTTAAACCCTAACTGAGCACCCGCGCTGAAACAGGGTCCCAATCCCTCGGGCTCGCCCGCGCGGTCGTAAAACGTCCCCATCTCTTCACGCGTTCCATGGAATAGATTGGCGTTACAGATATCTTTCCCCCCACACGCTCCCCGCAAGACCCCTGACTTCCTTCCTGTTCTCCCCGAGCTTTGGGCCGCTGGTAGCGTGGAGCCAAACAACACGATTGGAGCCGCCACACATATATCTTCCCTTTCTCCCACCAATCGCCGTGAGCAAAGGAAGCGGCTCGGCTCTCACGTCGATCGATGCACGCCCGTCGTAGCGCATCTGTTTCGAAGATCACGCGCGAGAACGCCGGCGACAGGTTCGCCTGCGTTGGTTGGTCCAAGTTCATTGGGTACACAGAGGATCGCCTTGGGTACCGGGTGCGTCGCCTCTGGAGCATTTTTGGCTCAACTCGTTGAACGTTGCGAGTATGCAGTGCTCTCTCTGGCTCGACGGGTCGAACTTGTCGAAATCGCGAGCAGCGCACTGGAGCGGAGCGGCTTTGCGCTCCGGTGGCAAACGAGTCGTGCACTTTGACCTCGGCCACTCGTGTCGCGTCGAATCGTCGGCCGGTCAGTCAGCCGTGTGCTTGAGCGCTGGACGTTCGATGACTTCAGGCCGACAAGGAAGATCGTGAATCCAGAGACGGATTAGAGGAGAATTATTTACTTGACGTTCGACACGTTCGTGTATCGACTAGGCCAAACCGATGATCAGGTGAACCAACTCCAGTTAAAGGGTCGATCGCACGTCGGCGAATTGTTGAGTGAAACGTGAGAAACGATGGGTGATATAGTAGCACCCTCAAAACGACGGGGAAAAGGTTGGATGGCAGTAGATGATAATATGCTAGGGCTAACGCAGAAGTCGACATCACACGAGACCGATGGGGTACTTTCTGCTGTCCAGGCGGTCTCGGTTCTTCTCGTCTTGCATGAGCGGGTGGACAGGCTTGGCATCCGTCATCTCGATCTCGTCGGGTTCCTGGTACCCGTCGATCTGCGAAACAGTGACGGTCTCGACGTTGACATTAAGCTGAACCTCAAAGACCGTTGAAAACATGAAGAAAGAACGAGGGAAATACAGGGACATACGCTCCTCTGGGTCGTGTTCGGACTGAGCATCTGACTCCGGTTCTGTGGCAGATCGCCATGCGAATCACTCTGAGTCGTACGAGGCGGTCCAGGGGAATGACCCACGGAGAAATGGCTTTTGTTTATGGGGCTGAGTATGTATTGCTCTCGCTCGCGCGAACTGACGAAATCGCTTTGGAGCCGCTTGCGCATGTTGAGTCTGAAGGTATTTCAAATCAGGACCGACAATTGCGCTTCACAAGCGAACGTACGTTGCGAGAAGAGAGTTGGCGTATACTGCGACCAGTGTCAAATAGAATCCGCTGGCATCAAAATTTGAACACCTACGTTTAACGATCCCGAAATGCATCCCGAGGAAAATTAAGTTGTGGTGCATGACAAGCCACTGCGAAGCATCAATATCAGCCAGTAGAAGATGGAGAGAAGCGGACGGGCGAACGCAGATCAACGAAGCTATTGTCACAAGGCTGGTTGACAGTTGGTCAGACCAATGGAGAGAGGTTTGGACTCTGAACATACCAGGTGACGCTACCAGTTTCCAGAGTGTATAGAATCAACGAATTAACAACGTGGTTCATGCTTAGACATATCATCAGGAGTCACCAGAATGAACCAGACTGTGTTGTTTACCTGGCAAATCCAGTTCTCTTGCTCTTCAGGAGGATGACCATGAGTGTGGTGATAATGAATTCGACCGAGGCAGAGAGCGAGACACCAGTTGTAAAAATCCACTAAAGCGAACGGTAATTATGATGAGCACGGCCTAGAGGAAAGTTCTCACTGAAGGGTAAGGCCTGATGAACAAAGAGTATCGCTTCAAGTGGATACTAGACGGAGGTCAAATCTCAACAGAAACCGACGATAGAAGGATGATACGAACAGCTCATTCGTCGAGACTGCACGTTGCCCAAGATTATAAAATCAGCCAGCCACTGCTTCGAGGCACGGAGCTCACCACACGCAGCAACTTTGTTGACGTTACGTTAGCAAGCACTGCGTTCGGATCAGATTCCCATCACTCACGGAGACGGAGGAATGCAAGGAATACCTGGAACAAAACATTTGCTAGTCTCCACGACATTAAAGACATAGACGCACTATCGGGACAGCTATGTACCACTTCTTCATCACTGTGGACATATTAGAGACGTGTGTGCACGTGCCAGGCATGTTCTTACACAGCCGAATTCTGTTTGCAAAGAAGCTGTGACGAAATCATGCCCCTTAATATTCGAAGATCAAGGGTCTTTCTAGGAGTACTGACCAGTGAACCAAGAAGGTGACCGCAGCAGTTATTGCGACAGAAAGCTACGGAAAGCGATGCAATCCTGCACATTTCACTCGATAGATCATTACATACCCCGAGCGTGCTGCGAGCGGGATGAGTCCCAGTTTTGACGACAAAGATGGGACTTACGATGGAATGTTGTCCAAGTTTTCCGGCTTATTGAAGTTTACAATGACCGACTCCCACAGCGCGATAACGATAAAAACTGTGTGTATCAAGTCGAATGCCCAGACCACGAACACCTTGAGACCTCGTCAGCAGCGCATCGAAAAAATGAAGGACGAGGCGTACCAAGACCTTGGTCCGAGCAGAGTCGTGGGGGTACAGTTTATAATACAAAACACATTGTACGAGGACGACGCCAGTCAGACTGTACACTGGTCAGCTCGACCACGGAGACGCATTTCGAGGGCTCCCTACCCGCAACCAAAGCAAGTGCCGATCAGGATCGCACCGTACGTCGTAGCAACGGTGGTCACATCACCAGCAAGGTGCATCTCGCAGACGAGTCGATGGCGAAAGCAAGGTCGAAAGGAAAGCACCAGGTGGCAGGGAGTCCGAATCTCTCGGTGGGAGCTTCTTAAACATTATTTGTCTTTGTCCATCAGTGGTGATAAATCTGGCACATATCGATCAAGAAGTGACGAAGAACGCACACACCAGAGCATTGTCACATACTGTCGACGGCCTGTCATCGCCGGCTTCCGAAAGCACACTCATCGGGCGTGTTGGCAGCGCGTTGCGAGGGCAGTGTCGCATTGACAGTGCCCATTTCGTTGTACTGAGCGCTGGCGCTGTTGGAGACCCTGGGCTCGTCCAAGACCCAGTCGGTTCAAATGCCTAACTTGCGCGACTACTCCCGCGCCCGTCTCACCTTGATTGCCATCGCTGAGGCCGTCGAAGTCCCCTGCCATGAATCATGGGGTTACTGTACCATGATCTTGTTCCGGCGGGCGCGGCGGTACCCATTGCATGCCCCTGCGCCACCTTTTTTTCTCGGTGTGCCAGTATGTGTAATCAACCTCACATATCATTGCCCACGTCCGCATCCATTGCTGTCCATGGCGCAGCCAAGCCTTCAAGGTCCACCGGACTGTATGATGTACATGCACGCAAATTGCCCATTCCTTGACTCGCAGCTCTACGCACGTCTATTGGGGTCAAGCGATGGACGACCAAACGACAACTGTCGTAGGGACCAGTCAGTAAACGTTACTAGTAACAGCCACGTTCCAGACTAACAATTGGCGTGGGCTTGTTTTTCAGGATCGCCTCAATCTTTTCGAGCACCTCCGACGTGAGTTTCGGAATGACATCGAGCGCCTTCAAATTGTCAACAACCTGCTCGGGTTTCGACGCGCCGAGAATGACCGTGCTCGTGTTGGGGTTCTTGGCTACCCACGCCAACGCCAGTGCGTCACGGAGCAGGCGAGTTCTGCGCACATATATTCAACGTGCTTTCATGAATAGCCGTCGGACACGAACCTCCCTCTGCTAATCTGGACAGCTGCTGAACCTTGCTGATCTTGGTGCGGCCCTCCTCCTCACTGAGGCTCTTGAGCGTGTCTCTGAAAAAGTTAGAGTGCCTCGCGAAACGAGAGTCCTCTGGAATGCCGTTGTTATACTGACAGAGAGGGCTCCGGATGAGAAAGCAGACTGGACAGTGTTCGAACGTGGAATACCTTCCCGGTAAGGAGACCACTGGCCAATGCCGACCACACTGCAGTACCGATATCGTACTTTTTGTACAAAGGTGCGTATTCCTTCTCAGGACGTTCACGGTGGAACATGCTAGATCGATGATGAACGATTTAACTCCGCCTAAGAGCAGTGAACGCACTGGTGCTGGCACTGCTCGGTAATAGGAGCAATGAGATTGAGCTTGTCGGTGAGGTCTGCATGGAACTGTCAGGACATGGCCTCCATAGTAAAACGTTGCCCACGGTATGCCTCCTCTATATCGCGGGCGGACCATTCTGACGTTGCCCAGTAAAAGGCCTGATGGGTACCATGAGGCACCTTCACAACTAACGAGAAACGCACTGACCCAGCCTTTCTCGATGACGTAGTTGAATGCACGAACAATTTCCTCCATGGGAGCTATTCTTTGTTGACTCACTGGAGTAGTCAGGACGGTGGGCGAAGATCACATCGACGTAGTTGAGACCTAAGCGCTCGAGAGAGGCTTGAGTTCCTTCGATGATACTGAGGCGACAGGTGAGGAATGGACTCAGAGACAAAGTCAAATCCAAACTGGACTCGCTGTTTTCGAGAGAGGCCAGTGTCGTTGGGACCAGAGCGGGTGCCGAAGAACAGCTTGGTCGTGATGATCAAGTCGGACCGGCGATAGCCGAGCTCCCTGATGACGCGACCCCTGGGAAATCGGTGAGCACGTCTGCGCGTCTTGGCAACGGGGACGGACATCTCAATCTCTGAACGACCTTTGCCGTAGCCCTCGGCAGTGTCAAACATGTTGATTCCATTTTCGTATGCCACTTTGATGATTTCCTTTGTGCGTGAGTCAGGCTTGCCCGGATCCCCAACGACGGTTCCACCCAAAGTCAACCCTGTGAGTCGTGACGTGCTCGATGAAACGCTATTGACTGCTAGAAACGCTATCCACTCACATCCGCCCAAGGAGAAGACGGGGACCCTCAAACCGCTGCGACCAAGGCGCCGGAACGGCATACCTTTGGGGTCGAACTCGCACTCGACAACAGTGGACATGGCAGTAGACATCCTGTGGGAGGCAGGCCTGATCGAGGTCAATGCCGTTTAAATACTAGATGTCAATTATTATAACCGTTTCAGGAAGCACCGACTCAATCGAGGTCTCAAGGGCCTAGTCATTCGGCCGTGAAGAGAAATTGTGGTCTCTGCGAATCGATCAAGCTGGTTATATATAGGTCGAACCTCGCTGCGTCGGACCAGACAAACTACCAATATTTGCCACGAGTCAATCATATCACGATTTGAATTAGGTTGCTGTACAAGAAACATGAACTGGGGACAGCCACTTTCTTGGCACTAGCTTGAAGCGGCCTGTTAACCGGAAATGTACGGTCAAAGTAGATGTAGCAATATATACTCATTTATACCGCAGTACAACGATGGCACTTCGGAGAGAACTCGTTTTCCATGCATTCGGAATTCTTCGAAAGGACGGTCGAGAGTCTCAAACGTGAGGATGATCTTGCGAAGATCAGGAAAGTTAGAGAGCTCATTTGGTTCCACAAACCCGCACCACCGGTATGTAATTCGATATATTTAATTGGTGAACCACCCGCCGCTGGGCCGGCTATGAGCCAGCATTTGAAGTTGTAGAGATGACCATACAGTGATGTACAGTCATTCTGGACTTAGTGACAATGAAGTGCAAGACACCGTGAGCGCAAATTTCTATGATAATGATTCTCCGCGGAACCATCGTCGGCTGCAGTGAGTGCGGTAAGTACGTGCTTTAGAGAATCGCCCACACAGCGATCACGTGCAGTCATAGAGGCTCCAGCTGGCGATAATACACCCGTACCCGTACTGCCTCTCCGGACGCTCGCGGTGGAACATGCTATACAAGATGTTAGCGAAAACATCAACGAGCTACGTGCAAACCAACGTACTTGTGCTTAGTACTTAGTTTGTTCAGCAATTGGAGCGTAGAGCCCAAGCCGGGTAACGACGTCTGTGTGTCAGGTAAGCTTGTAATACGACTGTTAGTTCATCAAACTTGCGCTAAGCCTCTTCAATCTCATACGCGGACCATTCAGACATTGCCAAATAGTGGGCCTAGTTGGGATAAATCGATCAGCGTACAAAATGGGGAACCAGAGAAGTGCATCCAGCCCTTCTCGATCACTGGCACTGTCGAGAACACAATCATCATCAATGGCTTCTCCGGGCACCGAATCCCTTGTTTAGCGGTATGCGAAAATGATGTCAACATAGTTAATACCAAGGCTGCAGCGACTCCCTCCTTGGTCCCTCGATGGTATTGCGAAAAATGAACCATGGCGAAAGACCACGTGTCGCCCACGTAATATTTCCGCGAGAGCCCGCCGTCGTCTGGACCGTTGCGAAGGCCCCAGAACAATTTGGTGCTGATGATTAGGTCGGTACGCCGAAGTTCGAGATCCCGGATGGCGCATCCCCTCGAAATCGTTGAGAACGACGGCGAGACGTACAGGAGTTCTGGGTCACATTTCCTTTTCCAATTTACCCTTGGCGTGCGCCTGGGCCGTGTCGAACATGTTGATGCCGTTGTCGAAAGCGACTTTGATTATGTCCTGCATGAAGGACGGTCGAATTGAACGCGTCACGACGGTTAGAAGATGACGAATGGAAGGCGACGAACCTTGACTAAGTCACTGTTCACGGCGCTCCCGAAAGTGAGCCCTGCGTTAGAAAGCGTCACTGTGAGCAACCCCGTTCAGCATAAAGTTCGTATCACATACATCCACCGAGGGAGAACAACTGAATGCGGAGGCCGCTGGGGCCAAGCCATTGGAAAGGCATGCCCTTGGATTCGAGTTGGACGGTAGACATGGCCAACTATGCGGGGATACTGGAGGATTCGATTGAGGTACCATTGGTGGAACCAGAAACATAGTACAAGACAGGTGTCGAGATATGACTCTGGCTAGTTCAAGGTGAACGCCGTGAATTGATCCTAACCCAGAGCTGGAACCTCCTTGTTAGAGCCTGAGGTCAGCTGTTCACAAAGCATGTATTGATGTGGGACCTGCCAAGTCTGATGTAGACAGCAGATGCCAGCGAAGTTGCTGGTTCCCATAAGCTGTCCGAGTCAGCGTTCACGGTTCAACACTGGCAACCAGTCAGTGGACTTGGGGGTATCGGCATCGATGATTCCGGAATGCCGAACCGAACCTCTCTGTTGCATCCAACTTACCGATTGAACTCCCTGGAGTTCCCGGAGTTGAGTCGTTGACTGGGCTGGCAATCGGACTCCGTAAGCGTTGCCAATGTGGAGGCTGAGCTCTCATGCTTGAGCCTTGTGACGCAACATATGGCTAGCAGTGTCACGGTATGCACATGAAAACACCGCGGCCCGCGTCCGTGTAGAGCATTTGTAGCCACGTTGCCATAGCGTGCATGCATGGCGGATGGAATCATGGTTCGACGGTGACGTATGTAGTACTAACTAGCCACACGATCATCATTGGGGTGGCACATCAAATCACTTCACAAAGTAGCTTATGTAGTCTGCTGATACCTAAGGCGATGTGATCGACGATCTTCCTCGGCATCCACGTCCACCAGCCGGGTTATGTACATAACGATTCCAACTCTTCGCAAAGATGACTTCATGTATGTCTTTATGTTCAGAGAGTCAAACGATTGCCCAGCAAGGTCTCGCGGTGATCGTTCTCGGAGTTTCTAGCCACATCAATTAGAGAATATACTCACCACTTCAAGTTGTCGGATGGCGACCGCTAACTTGCAGTTAGCGAGTCAGTGAGGGAGTGTTTGTCCGGTTTGTCCGGGAACGGCGACGGACACACTGGTGGAGGGCCGAGACTCGGATGGGCCAGGACCAACCAGCCAATGTGATGGTCATAACTCTTCGGAGTACCCATTACTGTGCCAAGGTCACTGTCACGTTGATAACCGATGCGCCTTCGAGCTGACCTGGATGCATGTATGCCAGTGGCGACCGTTGTCCACCACCGTGGCTTCGAACGCGTAAATCGGCTTATCATGATGGGAAGGATCTTCATGGCACTTGAAGAAACAAGGTCGCAACCGCGAATGTGTTAAAAAGCAATGAGCAAGCATTTGCGCAGGGTACAAATTGAATATTAGCGAATAGATAATGAGCCCAAGTAGAACTTTTTTTCACGGGGCGAGATATCGAGTGTGGAAGAACTTGGGATGGAGCGAAATGCGAACTAAGGCAGGAACGACAGGAGTGAATGGGTCGAGATGTACTATCGAACTGTATGGTACAGTAGTCAAGGTTATTGGACATGGATACGATATCACCAGAAAAAAGACCTCAAACAGGTATATCCATCGCGAGATAAAAGATGTCAGCATCATACAAGAGCAGGGTATTTTTCGTCTTCTCTGTCTGAGCTGTCTCGATCCATCGAATTGTAGTGACCGTCCCGCTCATACGCTGTGATGGTTTGTGTATCCATTGGTGCTGCCTCAAGATCATGATCCTTGCTCTCGTCTATCTGCGAGACGATCGTGGTTTCAACGTTGACGTTAAGCTGCATCTTAAATGTCATTAGGACAAAGAAAAATATGATCAAGTCCAGAAACGCACGCTCTTCTGCGTCATCGTTGGGCCAAGCATCCGGTTCTGTTACAAACGATTATCAATACATACCAACCTACAAGATGACGAGCGACGTACCGAGAAATTCTTGTTTATCATGGGGCTGGGCGGGGCAAGACCGTTGTTTTGGTCTCGCTCACTCGAGTTTCCGGCACGATCGACTCGAAACCGCTTGCGCGTATTTAGTCTGGAGCAGGAGGGGGTCAGTGGAAGGTACATCGAAATCGCAGGTATCCATACGTAGCCAAGAGTGAATTGGCATATACTGTGATCATTGTCAAACTTCGTCAGAATTCAAAGTCTAATACATACATTTGGCGATAGCGAAGTGCATCCCAAGGAAGATCAAGTTATGGCGCATAACCAGCCACTGAGTGGGTAAATGTCAGCCAAAAGCAGCTAGAGAGAACAGAAGAACGAACGCAGATCAACGAAGCAATTGTCACAAGACTGTTAGAAGACGATAAGGTTAGCGAAGTGGGGAATAAATTCAAATGAACTTGCCATGTGATGCTACCTGTTTCCAAAGTGTATAAGATCAAGGAATTGATGATGTGGTTCATGCTGAAAATAACCTATCAAAGGATGTATGCGGAAGTATTAGTTCAACCCACTTGGCGAAATCAGTCTTTCTGCTCCCGAGGAATATAACCATGACCGTAGTGATAATGAACTCCACCGAAGCAGAGAGGGTAACACCGACGGTGAACACCCACTAAAAATCCTGTAAATCGAAAGACACAGTAAAAGCAGAGCTTCCTACGGAAGGGTAAGGCTTGATGAATAAAGAGAAGTGCCTCAAGCGAATACTAAACAGAAGTTAAAGGACGACAGATGAACAAGAGAAATGCGGCGCACATCTCGCTCGTCGAAACTGTATGTCGCCCAGAGATATAAAATCAACAGAATACTGCCTTGATCAACAGTGCTTACCACACGCAGAAACTGAGTAGACGTCAGCAAACAACACATCAGCATTTAGACTAATAACTTACAAAGACGCAGAAACGCAAGGAACACCTGGAATTTTCTCTTTATACAAGCCAAGTTAAAACCGAAGCTTCACGTACCACGGGAGCGGCAATGTACCATTTCTTCGTCACTGGAAATACGCATTAATGATAGAGGCAACACATACACATTGATTTCTTACACATCCGAATTCTGTTTGCAAAGAAGCTGTGATGTGGGAATAAATTTTCGTCATTGCGATGGGCAGGAAACGGCATGAAGGTACGAACCAATGGACTATGAAGGTGACCAATGCGGTTACGGCTACAGATAGCTACAGAGAGTGGTCGAATCGTAAATATACGGCTTGAACAATTAACATACCCCGAGTGCACTGTGATGAGATAAGGATCGATAGCGACAACAGTAGAGTATGACTTACGATGGAATCTCGTCCATGAGATCTGGTCGATTGAACTTTGTGATGACCGATTGCCAGACCGCGGTAACGATGCAGATCGTGTGCACCAAATCAAGCGTCCAAACCACGAAAACCTTCGAACCTTGTTAGAGAACCCAGCGCCATGAAAAACGACACACCAACCAGAGCCTTGGTCCATGCGAAATCACCAGGGTATAGCTTATAATACAAGACGCTTTGCACAAAGACAACGCCAGTCAGGCTAGGCATTTGTTAGTGCAATATCCACACCGTGCTGCCAAGACGAAGACCTTACCCGCAGGCGAAGCAAGTGCCCAGCAGAATAGCACCGTACACTGTAGCGACGGTGGTCACGTCACCAGCTACAGCCATTGTTGGGACGCAAAGAGATAGCGAAAACAAAAAACGAGAGGACGTGAACACAGAAGGATCACTGCTGGAATAAACCTGGTGGGATGAGCTTTTTGTATGTTATTTGTCCTCATTGACGGCGGATCTTGAGTTTGCACGGTCCAGAATACAATTGAGGGCTCGTTCCGCCACATTTCGTTATGTTTTCATAATTTTCGCCAGTGAGCGTCGCCTCAAATTTTCAATAGCCGAGTGTCACAAGTCAAGCGAGTGGCTAGGCTTCGCGGTATTACGACAGGGTTTCTCTTTGCTGCCGCTGACAGGGACAACAAAAACGGGTTGGAATGATCGGACTCGGAGGAATGGATGATTACGAGATCATGAAGGGCAGATGCAGTGCATACATACATATTAAGTGTTATGTTGATCCGCTGTCACATTTTGAACCTAATCAATTCAACGATTCTCGGTTACGGCGCGTTCGAGGAGACGAAGATTGTTTCGTGACTGCTTATACTTAGGTGGAGGCTGAAGTGCATGTTGCTGGATGCGGTCTTTGCGGTCGTCGACATCCCGGCATCAGATTTAACATGGATTATCAGTGATCCCTAGTGTCACTTTATGACATTGTCAAACATCCTCCTTGGATTCACCGATCTTATATCCATCCTCTGGAGCCTCATAAACACAGTCAATGATTGGCGCTGCCTAGCTCTGAGTGAAAGCACTGAACCTTCCAAGAACCAGACACATTGCAGTTCGGTTCAGCGTTATCTCTGACGTTTGACAGGGAAGTAAATCATCTTGGCAATCAGGTGATGCGAATTGAAACCACAGTTACTTGGAGGTGCAGAGTTCTGTGACTCTTCTGTCGTTCAGTAATCGATCCTGGAACCGTTCCATTTCTGATGTGGGATTGGAGCATAAGAAGTCCATGTTTGAGATAGTACGAAGAGAAGTAACAGAGACTCCGGAACGGTATAATCACGAGCCATATTTGATAATCGGGCCGATGGAGGTAGCCAGCAGGCGGAAATTGCCATTTTTTCCGGAAGCGGCCCTTCGGACTACTCTCCCAGCCGATGAGTCGACCCTTTTTACCAGAAGTCAGGGTACAACATCTTGAGAACACCGAACACTCCCAATTTCGCCGCTGGAGCGGCTGGTATATTCGTAGTCACCAACCTTTGATGCGGCGGTGCAAATGTCTTGCGTTTGCCCGCTCTGGATTGCGATTGTTCAAAGAGAGGACAGCGAAAAGTAAAGCTTGGGCTGTATCCTTCGAACTACCTCTGACTGGGGCTCCAGATTCGTGGTAAGAGGATAGCATATGTATATATTTCATGATGTTGATGCCGGCGCTGACTAGCTCCACCTGGATCGCCTCGTTCCTTAAATAGAGGGGCCCCCTACAAAGATCCCCCTCCACTTGAACGCCACTTTCGCTCATACCGCCGTCAGGTGAGTGGTGAGAGGTTTCCATAGTCTCCTTCTCAAGGTTTTTAAGCGATGCCTGGGACAGCTCTGCCCCCATTTCCATCCGACGTCCGTACCCACCCACTCCTCGTCATCGACTATGAGCTTCTTAAGGCCGGCGATTCCACGGAGCTCGACCGTCTTTGGGAAGCCGCCACGTCCATCGGATTTTGGTAGTAAGTAACGATTATGGTACGCCGCATGAAGTCACCTTCATGCCCTGTATCGTATTGTCCGTCGCGGGAGTTCTACGTGACATTTGATCATTCCAGCCTCAAAAACCACGGTGCCGACCAGGAAGTGAGCGCCATGTTTGACATGGGTGCTAAGACCATGGCACTACCCTTGGAGGAGAAGTTGAAGTTTGAGCAGGGCGATGAGGGACGGTCGTTTGGGTGCGTAGCCGGCTTACTCGACCCTCGCCTAGGTGTGCTGACCAACGCCATCAGATATAAGAAAGCCGGCGCAAATGCGGTAGACGCCAGCGGGTAAGTGCTATCGGCCTTCGATGCTATGCTCCGTTTGACGGACAGTTGACAGTATTCGGCTCGATGCCATCGAGTTCATCAACGTCGCGAAGGATGACGCACTCGCCTTTCCGAAAGTCGTTCACAGAACATACCCTGCTCCAACCACCGCAGCAATTCCGACAGCCGTGTCGCCATTCATCTGCAAATCCTTGGAAATCAACAACACGTTCCTTCGCATCTTCAATGACAAACTGGATCTTCCAAAGGGCACGCTTGAGAAGTTGAATTCTTTTGATGAGCATAGCGGAAGCGAATCTCGTGTAATCAAAGCGCCGCCGATGCCTGGCAAGTCGGTCGCGGACACCGCGACGCTCGGAGCGCACACAGATTTTGGGTCTCTGGTGAGCGGACAGCTTCATGCGGTGACCGTCTATCTGTAACTTCCGGCAGTCATTTTTACACAATAAGCTCGGCGGCTTACAGGTGATGCCTCCTGGTCACTCGGAATGGTCCTACGTCAAGGTCCGATCTGGTTCATTTTAATGTGGCGTCAGCGCGCTGACATCAGCGCAGCCCCTTCCCGGTCATGCCATCTGCAATATTGGCGATGCGCTCTCTATCTTCAGCGGAGGTATCCTGCAGTCCAACATCCACCGGGTAGTCCCCCCTCCCGGCATTCAAGCCGAATACGAACGTTGGTCCTTGGTGTTTTTCACTCGTCCTGGCAACTCCCAGATTCTCCGTGCCCTCGTGGAGGATAGCCCCCTTATCGCAGATGCTGTGCGTAAGCACCCTGAGCGGAACTTCGACACCGGTTCAACTGCTGGAGAGTGGTTTGCGAGGAGGATCAAATACCAGAGGATCAATAATCGGAAGGTGAGCGGAAATGTTGGAGATCGCATCCGATGTTGTACCTTTTTACTGATGTGGTGATGTGGTGATGAATTCAGGGGCCCGAGACATGGGCGGCGAGCAGAGGGACGGAACATACCCTTACCGTGGCATGAGATTACTCTTTGAAGAATGGTGAACTCCATTGTATTTCTTATAACCGCATGCAGGTGTCGTCGATGTACGTAGAGTCCGATGAAGTAAGTCCTGTGTTTTGAAGATGTAATTGTATGACCGTGTTAGGACGACGAAAGGGTTTGTCTTGTCTTGTCTATTGTATGTACTTCACGACCCGAAGAACATGATCAATTTGCCTAGGAAAAGGCTTGAGGGTTCTCACAATCAAAGTCTGCGCGTTGATCTTACTGGCTTCCGGCAAAACCGGACGCACTCTGAGTGACCTGAAGAAGAGAATACTATGATTGCATCAAAACAAGGGGTTTTGCAAACAAAGTTCTACGAGTCCACTATCGCCGCGATGTAACTAGGTCGGCGGCTTGCTGTCCTTTTGAGCTAGTCGGGCGAGACCCGAGATCAATCCCCAGACGACTCAAACGGGTAAGAACGGTACTTACACATGGTAATTCGATCACCCAGCGAAAGCGCGATGCCTTGTGTTTTGCTCCGGATTCGGACGTGCCCCACAATAGTCCCTGCTTCGGTCCGCTCGATGCTGAGATTGGCAAGGGCGTCCTCGCCTGGGTTCGACGTCAGCGTCCAATGTTTGCTACCCGAGCTCAACAAGTCGACTTACTAAACAAACTTCTCGCGTACATGTTTGCAGACAGGAAGTCGCATTCGCCCGACATGGCACCTTCCGGCGTCAGGCATGACATGTTGGTCGATTTCATGACATGTTTGAGATAGTCGCGTGGATCACTGAATCGAACAGGTTGGGTTCATGTTGATCGGGAGGAACGGACGAGTGAACGGAGCAACGTACGACATGTTAGTTGACACATTGACCCTGTTTTCCCATTCAAACTCCGTCCACATGCTCCGGAACTATGGGCGCGCCATGCGTCTGCACGCGGGTGCCCGATCAGAAAAAAAATATTCGCTTACCTGGGTTTCGTTGCAGTAAGCGGGCTTGATGTAATCCATGATGTCGATGTGAATGTCGTTCAGGATTACACAGGTCTCTACGAGGCCGGGGCCCTCCCAAAGAATGCTTCCAAAAATGACGCCAGTCTCCGTTGAGGAGACTTTGATAGTGGCTTTGATGCTCTGGAAACCATGAGGGGCGATGGTATAGACAGCCGGCCGCTCAACGAGCTTGAGGTCTCCCAGTGTAGCGAAGTCGAGGCAGAGGTTTTGCAAGGTATTTGGTGTTTGGTTCACAAGAAGGACGTCTAAGTTCACGTCACTTACGGAAATGTAAGGACAATTTGGGACCCACCAAGCATAATGTCGAAGCCATGCATCTTGACATATGCCTCCGCGTATATCGGATCCGAAAAACCTAATTAATGAACGCATAAACACGAGGTACAACACCGGCAATCCCACTCACCAGTAAGTTGTGATATCCTACTCAAGTTTGAGATGAAATCTTCGTGTACCTCAGCAGCGCCAGTGGCTTTGCCCAGGTCATCTGCATACTGCCGCGATATTCAGAAACGGTCAGATGACAAGTTTCCACTCACGTTGATGGCGTCATCTGCCGCTTTCTTCGAGAACTGGCGGAAGCTCAGCAAATCGTCGACTTGTACGATCTTCTCCTTGGTGCTCTCTGCTTCCTTATTTTCTGCCGCACGCTTCTGCTCGAGGTGTCAACCCAATGACCGCCTTGTCGCGGCAGAACAGCGGAACACACCTCCTGAGCTCCCAACATCTTGCCGTATGCGACCCGAGTGTCTCTCAAGAACATAT
The DNA here is from genome assembly GCA_038089955.1 of Strobilomyces dryophilus. Classification (NCBI taxonomy): domain Eukaryota; kingdom Fungi; phylum Basidiomycota; class Agaricomycetes; order Boletales; family Boletaceae; genus Strobilomyces; species Strobilomyces dryophilus. Next base: position 67,995 of record JBBPLT010000031.1, on the reverse strand, counting down.
CGTTCACTTCGCTGCGCTCCCTTAGTTCACTTAGAGTCTGGATGCAGTTCAGAATGCGCTCGTTGGAGTCTTCGTCAATCGGAACCGTGACGAATTTCGATTGGCCGACACGGATAACGGAAGTCATGATGAGCATCACCTCTGCGCGCAGAGCGTTGGCTCTCGCGGAGTCATCAGTTACCTCGTCATACCGAAGAATGAGTTTCGTCAATGCACCTGCAAGGACAGCGCCTGTGAAGAAATCGCCGCCCAAGATCAACGCTGGACGGAATCAGTCATCACTAACCAACCGTAGTTCGCCGAAAAAACGTACCTCTCAGTGGAGGTTTCGACTTGCTGGTGGTGAATTCGTTCACGGGCGTAGACGTCGTGTAGGCTGTTTCTGTCGCGTAGGTTCCATCTGCCAATACTTTCGGTCTCGTCCCTCCGCTCTGAACAGTGGCAGCCGCCGCTGCTTCCTCTTCACCGCCCTCAACCACGCCATCCCCTTCCGCTTCCCTGATCTCGGCCGCCAAAATCGGGATCTCCCCGAGTACAGCTCGAACCTCAGCCATCGCACCTTCGATGTCACTCACGCCCTCCACGTACTCTCCTAGTATCCAAAGGACGCCCCTGTATACCTTCCCGCTCTTTATGCTACTCAATGTAGCCGTCAATTTCTCGGTGATTGCTGGGCGAAGGGACGGGAACTTCTCGACAACTTCCCGGACGAAAGCAACGACATCTAGCGCAGAGGGGTTGTTGGAGTCGCCAAGGAAGTCCATCAATGCGTGTACGACGCTAGCAGCTACTTCCGAGAACTTGACAGCCATGACATGGATGCTCTGGATTAAAAGTTGGCGGTATTCTGGTGCCTAAGAAATAAGAGGTATAAACATCGTTGGACTCGTCGGAAGCACGGGCCGAACCTTCTCGTAATCGTGTTCTTGTGTTCGTTGAAGTTGTTTCTTGAGGAATAACACTACCTCCTCGACGTTTCGTGTAGAGGTCATACTCAAAACGATACTCATCGCTTTCCGGCGCACTTCCATGTCAGCACTATATTTGCGCGTTAGTGATAGAATGGTTGTCTTGCCCTAGATCTGACTTACCTAGAAAGGACCTGCAGTACGTCCATAATAAGCCCATCTAATATCGCTCCATGCCTCGAGCGTAACGCATCAAGCCTGTCGAGGACGATAAGCTTGATATTGTTGTCCGATTCCTTGACCACCAGGTTCACGAAGCACGACGCGGCAGCTAATGATACGCAGATTCTATGTACTGCTGAGGATTAGACGAGACCAAAGAACACACCTTTGACTGCAGCGGGATTTTGTGTGAGCGTAGTGAGCGTAGTCGCCGCCTCGTACTTCACGGCATGGGACGACGAGTTGAGCAGTTCGAACATGCAACGGATATACCGAGGCTGTACGATGGCAGCGAGTTGAGCAGGAAACCCGGTTATAAGTGCCAATTTCGCTCACTTTGTGGGTGGTATCGTTCAAGCAATCAATCCGGGCCACCTCAATGACAGCCATCTGTAGCCCTTCGTCCATGGATGCGACCCCGTCCCAGACGCTTCTCAACCATTCCACTGCTTTGTTCATGGCCACACTTGCGAGGAACACAAACGCGTTCCGCTTGCATGTCGCGTCTGATTCCGCCGCGAGGAAGGTCTGCATCAGTTCCGCGGCATCCGGGACGAGCGACTCGTGTTCGCGGTGGACGGTATAAAGGGCAAATACGGCAGCTTTTCGGACGTAGGAATGACGGTGTTCAAGATTGGCGCGGAGGGTGGGGATAAGTGGTTCGAGGAGTTCTACATCTTTCGAAATCTTTTGGAGGAAGCGGAGGGTAGCGCCGCGAATATACTCATTAGGGTGTTGCTAGAAAACGCACGGTCAGTCATCCAAAGTCCATTGCTAGGAGGAAACGCACGAGGTCATTACGGATGGCGTTGCTGAGAGATGTGATTGAGAAGGCGAAGCTAGAAGCGGAAGAAGGGACACGCACACGACCAGGATCATCTCCTGCTTCAACTTTCCGTTCTCGTCGTATTTTGGACAGACTTCCCAATAGAAGTGAAGCAGTTTCTTCAGCTGCTTGTGCTTGGAGGGCATGATGTACTGGATGATTGGCATCAATAACGTAGGCTAGACACGTTGCGTAAGAAACATAAGTCAACAACCCAGCGTGAAGTTAATCAAGCGCATCCTTGCTCACCTGAGGATTGCCGTTGATAGTCGCGACAATGATCCTGCGCAACGTGTCTAGTTTGTCCTCATCGGAACCCTTCTCGAGAGCTGACCGCAGCTCCTGGGTCGAAGGCGTCTCCGCTGTATCTTCAAACACGACTGTATAGCATGGCGACTCGCCTGACATCGTGTACTGTGTACTCGTTGTGGAGTGTAACGTACTTGAAAACCTGACAGCTACTTCGCGCGTACGGGAAAGTGTTACCATTTATGTAACGCTTATACAGGACCACACCCTACTACGTACTTGCTCGTTGCATTAGTTTGAGCGGTATCGCATGCGCAGTCAGAGAACTTGTCACCTACATCTTTCTAGCTGACTAGCTCGGCTTCGATCGAACTAGTTGAAACGACATGAAGACTGAGTTTTTCGACAAATCGACTAGTGGTGTAAAAGTATCGCATCTGACTAATGATACCCATGACTTTTTCGAGGGCGAGAGTTTTATTCTTGAGGTAGCATAGTTTCCTGTATTGTCGATTTCTTGACCTCATGATAGATTCATTTGAGGCTGACCGGCCGCCGCTGTTCTGCCAGCCTCGAAAGCCATTAATCAGCATGCTCCGTGCCCCTGCTTGCCCGATGTCGCAGATACATACATGGTTTGAACACCATGTCAGGCACACAAGACAATGCACCTTTTGAATGGTATTATTTTTCGCTCGCACTCCTGCTATTAATCACCTGGGTACTTGTTCACGAACCACTCGGCGGCAGTAGCATCGGTGTTCAAGTTTCCGTTTGAGATGCTTGTGCACAGCCTACGATAAGGGTTTCTACGAGCGCACAGAAACCTGGGAGACCAATGCCGAGGATCAATGTTCGTATAGGGCTGGAACCCCGGAGGGGCTACACAGAGGAACACCTACACTGAAGATGGGGTGAATCATTGACGCCACATCGTTGAAAATGGACTAGCACGGAGCCAGACGTAGGACCATTCGGCGTGACGAGGGGACACCACTTGTAAACCTCTGAGCTTGCTGTGCAGCATGGTTTGCCGAGAGCTATAACTGGACAGGCGCTGCACGAAGCATCCCACTCGCCGGAGAAGCAAAATCTGCGCGAGTTACCCGCTCACGGCAGCAGGGAATGGTAAAGGGAATGGAAATGACTTCAGGATCCGATATTCTACCAGCATCCGATGGACGTTGCGTTGAGGGGAATCCCTGAGGCACCCCGGTACGAACATCGACTGGAAAAGGAGGGACAGGGGGGCGAAGATATTCCAGGCATCATCGTTCGAAACCTTTCTTTGGGAAGAGTAGTCAACTGTTTAGAGGCGTTTGCGACTCACCTGAAGGTATGAAGGGCCCGGTGGATTCCCAGCAAATACATCGGACCCGCGATACACTGAGAACGGACTGTCACATTGCCGTCTCCATCCATTCTATCCCTCTCGCACAACACACGCGGAACGCTGCACGCCTGCGAGTGGTTGAACGTGTAGTCGACGGGCATCGCACGCAGTGCTGCGGCTCGGACGAGGTGTGGCAGCAGCAGCAGCATGGTCTACATGCGGGCTCTAAACCTGTTCAGTGACCTTCTGAAGATGGCTTGGAGCCCACCGCTGAGCTGTGATCTCTGGCTTCCCCGCGTGCGTACCGTAATGTTCAGTATGTCCTCCCGGCTCTTTCTTGGTCTTAGGCATGGTCTCGTTCTCGTTTTTATATTAGTTTGAGTGATCACTATTGCCCAAGACAAGCGCTACCTGAGGTGGAACCATCGATCTGTTTCAGCTATAGCTTAAGAGCCAACAATTTCTCCCCCCTGCACCCTACTCCGAGTCTTCGCTCGAGACGTCTTCATACCGCTTACCCATCTGCTCCTTTAGTCTTCTCAAATAATTCTTTCGATCCTCCTTGTCACTTTTGACATACTTGACTTGGTCGTCATAGATGTTCCTGTAATTAGCGTGATGCCTCATGCGAGGACGACGACACTTTCCATCGCGACCTAGTTTGCACCGGAGCACACTGAAGCCATTGTACTGCGCCTCGACAGCATCCATGTCTGTCGTGTGCCATCCCATGAAACAGGGAAACGGCTGGCTCCATTCTCCCTTGATCGGCTCTCCCCCAACCACCTGTGACCCGCAACATCTGGAGGATACGGTGATGTCACGTGGCTGGTCTTGCGCGTCATTCCTGTCATTCGAAGAAAAGATGTGCGGGACACTGCACGCCTGCGAGTGGTTGAACGTATAGTCGATGTGACATCGCACGCAGTGGCGGAATGGAGTGGACTCGGACAGTGTGGGGTGTGAACAGCATCCACCGCAGCTGCAGGTACAGGGGCCAGATTCTGGGAGGGGAGAGAGATGCTCGCGTGTGTGGTACCAACCATCATCCCAGTCTGAAGGTGGCACGGACAGCTCTTCTTGTTCTTCGTTATCTTTCGCTTCTTCTGGGGTGTTCGATTCAGCATCTTCATCTGAGCTATTCGTGGCCTGCTCCTCAGACTCAGCCTCGCGCGTCTCGGAATCGAGGCGGGGTTTCTTGAGTGGCCCTTCACGAGGTTCGAGCCCATCTCGCTTCATACTTGTGTGAGGCTGCATAGAGGTTTGGGGGCAGCCACGAGCCAGCGGGCGACGATACTTACCACATCGGGTTTCGATTTCTCGACGGATGGCATCGTGAGTGAGACTTGGCCCCTCTTCAGCACATTGGCTGACTATAACAATCAAAACACGTGATCGGCAAATAAAACGCACGCGCGACTAAGCCCCGAGGTCACTCGACAAAACGTCTCGTTTACCTTCCAACAAAGCAGATCTCCAAGCATCCCCATAGGTGGGAACGTCACGAGCTATGCATGACGGAAAGAAAGTGAGTTCTCATAAACTCTCAGGGAGGTGGCGTCGAGCGTACCTTGAGTCCGAGATCAGCACCGACTCCCACACCAGTCATCTTCGCGATCAGACTTGGGACATACTGATGACAGTACTGGCTGTCCAGAAACGGCACGCCAATAGTCCTGTTATGCCAATGGGAAGTCTTCGGAAGAATACGACAAGTAAGATCAAACCACGTAAGAGCTGAACGAGCCACACGCGCTCGGAAGGGTCGTCCCAATCTGCCAAGTTGTATCCTCCAAAGCGGCCGCCTTTCTGTCAAAACAGAAAGTATTCCTCTGCAACGATGGTGATAAAGAACGCATCAACAATTCGATATCGACAAAAAGTTGCTGAGAATCGCAGTTTAGGTGATGAAGACGAGATGGAGATGGAGTGTGGAACAATAGCAAAGAGGTAACCAAGAGATAGAAATAGCATCCGAGTACGTGCTGGGAATGTTGGTGGTGATTTTTAGCCGTAAGCGTGACATTCGACCAAGGACGCACACAGTGCTCGTCCCCAATGTAACCAGGAGGAACTTGCCTTCCTGACCCCACCTCTGGTCCGAGAGTGTTGACATAATCACGATCCATCAGCAGAGCACCCACCGACACGGTATATAGTGTCAAAAGAAAGACAGCAAGAACACACACCAGGGATTCGCGTCGACCAGCAACCGGACGTTGTAGTCAGCGGTGCCAAAGATGGTCGAACCATAGTCAAGAACGCTGGCGGTGATGTCGTATGCCGCTTTGCTACCGATACTAATCCGAACGAGGGAGGAAACGCCAATGGTGACGATGCCAAAGGGTGCATGTTCGCATTGGCCAATGCAAGCATCTCGCCGTTGAAGATGGCGGCCGTCGTACCAAAACTAAGCCTAAATTTAAGACGAGTATGAGTGGGGGTGGCACTAGCCACTGCCACGCAAAACAAGTGTACTGGGTGAGAATGTTAGTGACAAAGAAGAAGGCGCCGCCAATATAGCTGTAGCTATAACAAGCGATGACCTTCGGACGCAATCCAGGCAAGAGCCCAGGGTGGCGATAGATACTTCGTTTCTCTCTGGCTTTCTGGAACGTGCTCTATGCCTTTTGCTTCGACGCCGCTCTCGAAGAATTTGAGAGGAGGGGGGGGGGGAAAGCACCAAAGCATCTTGCAATTAACTTTCTGGTGCATCGACTACGCTTTTTCTTGTCCCGAGTACATCTCGTAAATGATGTCCTTCGACGCGACGGTATCAGAAGAGCACGCCAGGAGAGAACACCGGGTGATCAAAAACCGGCGTCGTGCGCCGAGGATCGACGCAGGCATGCGGCAAATGCGATGAATCTCATCGTTCAAGTATAAGGTATGCGGCGCTTGCAACGTCTTGTACTCACATCGCCGACGAACTAAAGCACTGGCTTCGTCATTGGTTTCAGAATGCAAAATCCGTCCAAAGCTGCTGAGCGCACCCGAGTGTCGGGAAAACACCTCGGTACCTGGTTTCGCTAAGTAGTAATGAACCTGCTACGTGTCAACCACGCGGTTGGCCAGTCCTCATGAACTCAGCACCATACCCGGGGAAGCTTTGATCCGATTGTGGGGCAGACGCCTAGGAGTAATATAGACCCTCGACAAGGACATCGAATAGTCATGAAAGCGAAAGCGGGGATCAATCGCTCAGCACAATGACCCACGCTCAAAGTTCTGTCTGTGGTCTGAAGGCCCGATGACCTGGCTAGGTATGAAAATTCGTTCGTGCCAGTTCGATCCCCGGGTTTCATCTGCGCTCTCGATCGACCAGCGAATTGTAATTGATAAATAAACATGGACGACATACTTTACATTACGCGCGACGGCCCACCAGAGATCGCCCGCGCCGTCTTGTTCACCTGCCTGTTAAGCGAATTTCCAGCCATCGCAACGGCGGGAACGTCACCGCAGCGAAGCTCGCTGCGAGCTACGCACCAGAAAGAAAGTTACGTTTCAATCGAGCTGGGGGTACGGTCGAGCGTACCTCAAATCCGAGATCCGCGCCAATCTCTGCACCAGCCATCTTTGCGATCGGCCCCGTGTACCAGACTTGCGACATCCCGGTAACTGTGCCAGCTATCCCGAAACAGCACGCCAGTAACCCTGCTATGCCCATGGGAAGTCTGCGAGGAACATGACATGTATTGTTACGCCAAGGACGCCACACAAGAGTGACACGTACTTAGAAGGGTTATCCCAGTCTGCCAAGTTATATCCTCCCAGCCGGCCCCCTCTCCGTCGAAACAGAAAGTGTTCCTCCGAGACGATGACAATGAAAAACGCACACCAATAGCTCGATATCGACAAGAAGTTGCTGAGGATGGCACTGAAATGCTCTCGTCCAGCGACGCCAGCGATGGTGTACGTGACGAATACAAGAATAACCCAAACAAAGCGTGGGACTATGGCAAAAGGACGTCCTAGGGCTTGGATGGAGAGAGCAGACGAATACGTGTTGGGAATGTTGATGGAACTTTCAGACGGAATGTGAAGTAAGCACCATGTTCGGCGAACATATGAATGACCCACACTGCGCTCATCGCCAACAGGACCAGGAGGAACTTGCCTCCCCTACCCCACGGTGACAACACCTGTGCAATCAACGCACCCGAGTTCGCATTTGATCCGAAAGCATTCACATAAGCAGGATCGGTGATCGTCATCAGCGCAGCACCCAACGAAGCGGTAAATAGCATCGGAAGAAACAGACCACCAAAGGTCAGTATGAACACGCGCCATGGGTTCGTGTCGACAGGTAGCCGGACGTTGTAGTCGGCGGCGACCGGCGCCCAACCTGCAATGGACCCAAAGATAATCGAGCCAAAGCTGAGAATGTCGGCGCTGAGTGCTCTCCCCGTGTCCTCCGACGGCTTTTGAGCGGTGATATCGTATCCTGCTTTGCTACCGAGCCCGTAGAGACAGCACATGATAAAAAATGTCACCATCCAAGCGTAGCGTTCATATATGTGCACCGTGTTGTAACCGATAAAGCAAGGAATGAGGCAGCAGACCCCGATGATGATGATGCCGCCGACCAAGGGGAGTGTGTCCGCGTTGATCGATGCCAGCGTCTGGCCGCCAAGGATGACGGCTGTTGTTGCGAAACCGACCCTAAATGAGTATCAGTGGTACCAGCAAGCTGACGCGAAAAAAAAGACATACTGAGTGAGAATGTTTATCACAGAGAAAAACGTGCCGCCTATATAACCGGAGCTATAACGGGTGATAACCATCGTACGCAATCCAGTTTGCGGGCCAAGTGTGGCGATAAATGCCGTTGCTGCACTGCCAAGAGCACCAAAGCAGACAATAGTCGCGATGGCGTGTCTGGGCCAGGTCTGAGCCCAAATGATATTGATATAGGTAAACGAAGAACCCACGGTAGAGTGAGGGTAAAGGTGTATTGGGCCAGCACACCCACAGGTATTGAAGTAAGTACCATATTGATCGACCTGTTTCATCGGTGAGGTGGTACGAAGCCAAATCAAGAAAGGGACGCGCCACCACATGAACAGACTACGACGGGGGGTGATAAGCACAAGCGCACACATGAGCGAACGGAAGGGAGATGTACTTGTTCCAAGAGTTTTTCATTTCTCTCTGGTTTTCTGGCACACGTTCTACGCCCCTTGCTTCGACGCCGCTCTCGAAGAGTTTGGAAAGTAAAGGACCAAAGACGCCAAAGCGTCTTGCAATCACTTTGTCGAGCGCATCCTCGGTTGCGTGCACCTCAGTGTTTCCATCCTCGACACCTTTTTCTTTGTCCGAGTAGGAACCGGAATTTCTGTCATTGGACATGGTGAGGATACCCGGGAGGAGTCGGAGAAGAGTGAGGAGAGACGACCCGACGCTGATCTATAAAACTGCGGCGACCCGCGTGGTTTAAGTATTTCGAGGTACGCGGCGTTTGTAAGCCCTGGGTAGTGCATTGCCGACGAGATGAACACAGGCAGGCTTCGTCATGTGTGCCGGATATGTAAAATGACAGATGGGCCGTCGAAAGCTACCGCCCGGGAGGGGCCGTGGAAACACTCAACTAGAAAAGAAAGAAAGAAACTGCACGGCCGTTACGCCAGCACCCATAAGGGTTAGTTCCAGGAAGCCATTGCCACCTGATGATGTGGCAGATCAGCTGCATATACATAACGCCAAATCCATTCTTCCTGAATCACATCACCGAGCATCTCGAGCGCGTGGAAAGGGCCAGGAAATCCATCGTGAGGAGCGCCTGATCGTGCCAAATGGCGTATATCGGAAATGTTGAAACAGAGCCCGTGTATCAAGGACGCGGTGAAACGACTCGGACTCGGTGGCCTCAAATGGACGCGATTTAGAGATGGACGGTCCGGGCCAATATTCGTGACAGTAGTAGTGAGGCTTTGTCGCACTCCGGCCGGCGACGGCGTCAGACCGGCCGACAGTTTCTGTCATCTGGTAGATAGGTAGCCGATCTATGTCTCGTCTTCCCTGCTCGTCACGCGGCGTTACCGTCTTAACGTGGGTTCCATGTGGGCAAAAAGTCGACGCTAGCGCCGCCTCCGAGCGCCGCTCTTGTTCGGGTCCAGTCCACTTCTCACCGATCGCCCTGATCCAAGCGCATCGCCGAGGCCCCGTCGTCAAGACCACTCCAGCCGGGGATCGGCCCTTACATCGGGCCTGCATTTCTCAGAAGTCGCACTGTCTGACTCGAGGATGCGCATTGGCGAAAGACGCGGAAAGCTCTGCCACATCTCCCCCGCTTTTGCCACGATCTACAGCGAGCCTCGGTCCTTCGTTTCCGTGCCCGAAGTACCGGACTGGATCGATCGAACTTGTTGACTATCGTCGATGTACCCACACCAGATGACGTGACGCGAAGCCTACAATTGACTCGTGCACTCCGAAGATGTAGTCAATGCAGTACTACCCGTACATGGGTTCACGTCGCCGTCCCGTCAGCCGAACCACGCATCGCGATGACGCCCGTGCCCAAACGTCGACTGCCCAGTTTCTAAGCCAGGAACCGGAAGAACCAGTCCTTGATTCCCCGTGCGCATTCTTCTTTTGCCCAACCTGTGCAAGTCGTCAACCTGAGTTCGACCGCAAGACCAGGGGGACAAAAGAAGGGCCCACGTTCGTCTGGCACGTCCGGATTCCCGCGCACGGCAAACCCGTGCGCGACGCCCGAAAACACCTGAAAATAGTAGCTCGCCTCGTTGCGCACCAAGATGTCCTCGGCGCGACGGCGGGCTTCGAGAGGGAATGTGAAGTCATCCTCTATGGAGTGATCAGCTCAACGTGACGAAGGACCTCGACCGGAGCTCACCAGAGCAAGAGAGCAAGAGGGGACCTGATGTCGTATGGGTCAAGCACGATAGGAGAAATGGATCAAAGATGGGACGCACGCGTCATCTTTTCAAAGTGACTTTCGTCGAGGAAGGCGGGGTGGGCGATGGCACCTGAGACAAATCGTGTTGAGGGGATACTGGGAGCCATCAGCGTGATGGCGGGAGACGTTACCTGCGACAAGGGACCCTTCCTCTGCGAGCTGAAACACGAAAGGCGCGCCGAAGCAGTATCCTGGAAGGACAGTCGTTCGGTACGAAGCGCTGAGAACAGGGGGGGCACGTACCGACCGCAGTATACTTTGTGTTTACGGTGCCTAGCAAACGTCGATGAGCACCGCGGAAGGGGCCACCACGTCCGGTGCACTCACCGTACTTCTCTTTCACGGCCTTGAACCAACCCGGAAACACCTTGAACGCCTTCAGCTTGGCCTCCTCGGACCAGGCTACTTTGTCGTAATCCGCAGGCAAATTCTGGATCGGAATCCCGAAAAAGTAATCAGGCCCGAGCACGGTAAAGCCTGGGTCCTGCGTCAACACCGCCGCATGAACGACAGAGACCGAATCAGACGAACGCACCCCATGAGGCAAAGTAGTCCTGGATCAGTTTGTTGTTGATGAAGAGCGGTCCCCAGACGTCCGCGAGGAACAGCAATACGTTCTTTTGCGTCCCTGCCTTCGCGCCCGTAGGCTCGGTGACATAGGTGTTCAGACCGCCAAGCGGCTCGACGCGACCCTCTGGGGTGCCGACGTGTTTAATGCCGGTCCAGCAGCATTTGCTTGGGGGTCCTGCGAGCGTCGTCGACATGATTGAAGGTGTTCGTTTCGACTCACTAGGGATGACAGCACCTTTTTATCTGCATCTCGAGGACCGGCTCATGAGGTAGATTGGGCTTTGTCATGTAGGCTGAGCTCAGTCTTGATGCGAACCGGTGGACCTGACATGATCAGTATGACTGTAAAATGGACCGTGGTGTACGGAGTCGTCAGATAGGCGGCATCAGATCTGAAATTGGAACGGCAGTTGGGCGGACACGGCGGTATTCTTGGATGACTGTGTATCGCAGATGGGAGTCCGACTGACTGATCGCGTTACGAGCAACAACATGCCTATCGTACATTTCGACAACGATGACAACCTTTCCTTGTTGAAATACGTCCGATTTGGTGGGAAAACATGACTACGCTGCGAACCGGTCGAACCAGTGCAAGAACCCGCGTGCACATTCCTCCTTCGCGAAGCCTGTTCGAAATTTCGGTGTATGTATGCGTCGCGTAAAGGAAGGACGTACGCTGAGTATCGTCTGCCGGATCTCCGCGCGTGGCGAACCCATGCTGGACGCCGCTGAAGATTTGGAAGTAGTAGTGCGCTTTGTTCTTAACGAGGATGTCCTCTGCGTGACGACGTGCACCGGTGGAGAAGGCCCAGTCGGTTTCTAGGAACAACGCATGTCCACATCCTACATGGATATCGTCCACGAGGGAGATGTGAACGATCGCTCACCGGCACAGCCGAAGGCGATAGGCGCTATGATGGAGGTCGTCAGGGGTCGTCTCTCGGACGAGAACGTGTTCCCTGACCTACGCAGTTTTCCAGAAGGTCCACTTTAAGCTGTCTAGTCGAGGCGTCGTAGAGGCTTGAGGGATGTGCAACTGCGCCTGGGGAAGGGGTCAGCTTGGGAGGGCGACGGGACTGATGCGGGGCGCACCCGCCGCGAGGTCGAACGTCGGATCGTTTGCGAGGGAAAAGACGTATGGTGCCCCGAAACAGTAGCCTACGAGGCGATGGGAGATCAGAGGGACGTAGGAGCGAGAGACGGCGTACCGACTGCGAAGTACTTGACGTCGGTCGTGCCTAGCCCAACATCAGCACATACACGCAGGGATCTGCGGGCAAAACTGACCATAGTGCTTTCTGACGGTCTGAACCCACTTTGGCGTGGATTCGCGAGCTTGGGCAGCGACCTTGTCGCGCCACGTTTGGCGGACAAAGTCGGGTTGATCCATCAAGGCTTCAAGCCTGTCGCCGAAAAAGTAGTCGATCCCGAGGACGGTGTAGCCTGTGCCGATGTCAGCGACGGTGTCCGAGTGCGTAAAAAACGGGTACCGTTGGTCGCGAACCAGTCCTGGATGAGCTGGTTGTTAATATAGAACGGGCTGAACACGTCGGAAAAGAACAGCAGGATCTTCTTCCGCTCCGTCCCTGCCTCGCCTGACGGCTCGGAGACATACGTGTTGATACCGGCAATGAATTCGCTGTGGCCGACGGGGTCGCCGTTGTGTGGGACGGTCTTGAAGCAGGCGTCGCAGGACATGGCGGGTGTGGCTGTGTCAATCCCACTTGTCCTCGTGTCACCATGGCCGACAGTGAGATTCACATCAACGTCAAGGGTCAGGCCGGTCTTCCTCCTCCCGTCCACGCTGACCGCCAACCAGGCCCAAGCGAGCTCAAGATCCAGATATCCATCAGCCCAGACAAGACCGTCCTCGACCTCAAACACGCCATTGCCGAAAAGTCGGACGTCGAGGCAGATCGGCAGCGGTTGATCTACTCGGGTGCGTGTCCAGCATGTCGTCGTGTGCGCGAAACTCGACTCTGACGCGCTTATAGGCAGAGTGCTCAAGGTAGCGCTGAGTTTCGCCTCGCCTCTTTTTATCTCTCATCGCCCCTCAGGATGAGGACGCCTTGTCCGTGTACAAGATCCAGTCCTCGCATACCATTCACATGGTCAAGGGCGCAGCACGCCAGCAAGCCACATCTGGATCCACCCCTGCGCCACAACCACAACAGATTCCCAACATGCAGGCCGGTCAGAACCCCTCTGATCCGCTCACCCTCCTCAACGGCTACATGGGCCACGGCCTCATGGCAGGATTCAACCCGTTTGCAAACATGGGCGTAAACACCAACGATCCAAACATGGTCCGTATCTCCAGCGTACATGACGACCGACTGACGTCTCTCCGCAGTTCCAAACCATGATGCAATCCCCCGAGTTCATGCAGCAAATGTCTGCGCTTATGTCTAATCCTGCCATCCTAGACCAGGTCATTACCCTCAATCCCCAACTTGCGCAGATGGCTCCACAAATACGCCAAGTCTTCCAAAGCGAGCAGTTTAGACAAATGGTGTGCGTACAGTTGTTTCTCTTCCATCGATGACGCGTCGATCTTCTTCCCGGTTTTGCAGCTCAAACCCCGAAACACTACGTACGATGATGCAAATGTCGGCGATGATGCGCGGGGTTGACGGCAGTGGCCCTGCCCCTGGCGTCTTCCCAGCCCCGGGCTCCCCGTCTACCGCAACTGGCACAACCGACACCGGGGTTAGTAACCCCATCGCGCCTTCCACAGCAGCATCACCCGGCGCGACAGGAATGGCCCTGAATCCAGGCGCTGGTCCTGGTGCGTTGGATCCTGCCCTAATTCAGGCGATCCTAGGTCCCTTCGGAGGAGCAAGTCCCGGGGCAGCGGGTTTCGGTAATCTAGGCGCGCTTGGTGGGACACCGTTCGGTGTCCCTCCCGCGGCTGCTCCAGCAGATGTCAGACCACCCGAGGAGCGGTTCCAGGTTCAGCTTCAGGTGCGTCCGACGGGGCTCGTGTCGTCGTCGCGTGTCTCACCTCGTTTCGGTTCGTCAGCAACTACAAGACATGGGCTTCACCAACGCGGCTCAAAACGTGCGCGCTCTTTTGGCGACGGGCGGGAACGTGCACGCCGCGATAGAGTACATCTTGAGTGGAGGCGGTCTATGAAGGGTTACTATTGATTTTGCAGTGCCAATACGCACGTTACAAGTACAGTATCGCCGAGAATCGTGTTGTCACGTGAATCTGTATATTGACCTTGTACTATTGACCGCACGACAGGGAGGCACACGCTGACGTCAGAGAACGCACATCCGACTGCGAGCTGAGTCTCGTTACGCTGGCTTTTCATTGTCCCGAGTTACATCACAAAGGGTGCAGAACTCTGAGATAACGTGACTGCGCTGATGATGTCGTGGAGTTCGAGCGTCGCGACGTCCTCGATGTCATGATAATAGAAACTATTTGGTTCTTCTGCACAGGTCCCGAGTGCCGCGTGAGCTATTTACAGAGTGCCGTACCCTTCCTGAGCCAACACATTCTCGTCCAGCTCCTCCCCCTCGTCTGCGACAAGCTCGTCATCCTCTTCGTCGTCCGATTCGTCACCGGATTCATCCGACAATCCATCAGCTTCATCAATAGTGGCCTCGACGCCTCCCAACTCATCTTCCGACTCCGAATAGAGACTCTCCATGTCAACATCATCGTCTGGCGGCGGTTCGCGTCCCTCGCACTGCAAAAATTCGTCCCAGTCGCGCGTGATCTTGTGGCCAATCCCACCTCCCCGAAATCGCATGAACATGTCCCTACCTTTCTTCACGATGCGGGAGGGGGCTGTGGTTACTAGTCGCTTGCTTGAGGGACCAGCTTCTAGCAAGGCCTCATCGCCATCGCCATCGCCTCTCTTCCGCTTCGGGTCCTCTGAGCGTAGCCACGCCAGATAGCAGGAATATGCAGTGTCGTAGAGCGATGTTTGGAGGTCCAGAAACAGTTGCGACCAATCTGCAGAAAAGGTGATATCTCTGGAAGACGCACGAAGTTCACGAATCTTCGATGGGTCTCCATTTACCGTCTCCATCATTCGAGCGATTTTTTCGATAAGGCGTTTCAGCGCCATATCGAGGACGACGTCGACCATCTCCATTGTCAGGTTGGGGAACAAAGACTGAGAAATAGGTCAGTACGTCAATCTTACTCGCGATGATGGACTCACCCCCTGTGCATGGAGCGGACCTGTCTGCTCGAAACTAAACTCACCATCCCCTCCACGAAGGAGCGCGTGAAAAGTAATCGATTTGATGGAGAGCCAAGTTATGCCTTCGACAACGACGGGATCGAGGGCATAAGACGCAGGTGGACTGGTTGGAGTAAAGGATGAACGAGGGAGGGCCGGAAGAGAGCGAAGTGGATGGCTAAGGGGGGGAAGACAGGGAGTCCTGTCATGGACAGAAATCATGACCAACAAGTCGGTTTCGGGGGCAATGCTAGATGCCAATTTCAGCTGTCTTTCCATTGCTGCCTTCGAGGAACTGAATCCTGATTCTCCGACCCAAAATGGTATCGCGGGTGAGCAATGAGGCTTGAGAGGGCGGAGGCTAAGATGGAAATCAGGGACGACAGTAGAGCTCTCATCTTCGAGGGCGAGATTGAAACGACGTTGCCATGTAATATCTTCATCGTCGTCCAGCGATAGTCGTACAAGCAGCCTGTCAACACGTGTAGAGATATACTGGAGAGAAACGTTGTGAATCGCATAGGGGATCGTGGCTATAAGTTGGCAGAGATCGGCGTCATATCTCAGCCTGGGAGAAGGTTACGAACGCGCTCTTTGGAGGACATAGAGGTGGACTTACTTTACAGATACTCGATCTCGTTTGTGCTCAGCGGACCGAAGGAGTATGAAGTTGAATTCAGCAGGTGAAATCGCCTCGAAAACCATTGTATTTGGGAATGGTTTTCTAAGGGTCTGTATGATGTCGAGACAACGATCCGAGTCAACAAAGGGTTTTCCTGTGGTTGGATGGATGCCAAGAGCCGGGTTGCTGCCAGAGATAGATCTTGGCCCCGTGGTTGGCCGTGCCTGCAGCTCATCGAGCGGCGTGTTTGGTTTGATATGGGTAAGTGCGCCCGCAACATAGGCGCCTTCAGGGCCCATCTGTTCCGTCTGCGACCTCGTGAAGGATATTTCTTCGCCAAAGGAGGTTTGTGAGAGGCTGGTGGAGTGGTGCGACTTGGTCCAGAAGCTGGAGTGGGATGAGGAGGCTGTGGAAGAAGTGTCACAAACCATCGCGGAACACACTCAAGCTCTTGGATAGAAGTACGGGGGACGACGGTGTTTCAAGAAGTTCAGCAGAAGAAATTGGACCAAGAAGAATGGTGTGGTGGAGAGCCGGCCGAGCGGGCGTTACGGTGGCATCAAGCAACCAAGTGGGAAAGGTCGATTACGTCAGATAAAAGAAAAAAAAACATGCATAACAACTTCTTACGGCTCGGAGACCTCTCAACAAAGCAGGTCTGGTCACCCTACTAACCAGGGTCGACCTCAAGTTGATATGACTCTCTTCTATCCATGTTCCAGCCTCATACCTGGCCATAATAGCACGCTATACCGATTTCTGTGCGTCAGGTCGAAACGTGGATCTGGCAAGGATCGCCTACGGGTGCGATCTGCTCTTCGTTATGACAACCCAAGGTTTGTGCCGACCATACGGTGTCCGGAGGGTGGCTAGGTGTCGCTTTCAGTATTCATTCAATATCTGGCGCAATTCTGAACATACATGGTAGCATCGATCGTGATTGCCCGAGGTCTTGAATCCTGAACCCTGAATTCGTGAAATTTCGTACAATGGTCCCCAAGGACCCAAAAATAACCCCTCTGATCTGAGCCCAAGAAAGAACGGTCGGGTGGCTTTCCGTAGCCAGTGGGAACACCATGGAAATTTTATTGTCGAAGATCCGACCACGAGTTGGTACTGCCTGCGGGTGCTCTCGCTGAACTGACGAGAACAAACCGCTTGCTTCTACATGGGCCGCACTTACACGCGAGTTGGGTCTCTGCTTGGCCTATCATCGGAACGGCTGAGTTGTTTTTAAGTGAGTTGTTAGATAAAAACGGATTGCTTACTACGTTGTGGAAACAAAGAAAGATAGAGCCGATGAATGCGCCCACAGAGCCAACACGATCAAGTCCGGAACATGGACCGCGAAGCGCGACGGTATATTTCAACGATGGCGAGCCGCGCACACCGGCCGTACCAATGGTACCATTCAGTGCACAGAAGGCCGGCAACCTCGCCACGTCCATGCTGTACCAGCGCACGGTGAGCCAGATGCCTGGCATGGGCGGCGCCCGCGGGGATGAACATGATTAACCCGATGACGATGGGCATGGCGACGGGCATTGGCGGCATGGATGGAGTGAACAAACGGTAATTCGGAGCATCAATTTGTGATCCCAGTCAGCTATGCGCGAAACGAAGACATAGTGACGGAGGGAAAGCCAGGAACCGGCCAGTCTCCTGAGCGTCCTGCATTAAAAGGTGCCAGTGACGTATACCGTGGGGGGGGGCACGCGGTGAATGACACGGTCCTCGGCAATAAAACCAGGATTGCTACGTTCATTGTACGTCAATTTCAACGCCCCGCGAAGGTCAACGACACCTATTGGCAATAGCGCCGCCGGTGAAGCTGGAAGTACTGCCACGGCGTTCGGTGATCAACATTTCAGTACGTAACCACTCGACCGCGCGCGCAGAGCAAGTTTTTAGTTGAGTTACGGGGAGGGAGTCATGAGGTCAATATCTAGATCGCGACGGGCCCGACAGTAAGGGAGATGAGGAACTTGCCGTGGCAGAGAACTTCTGGAATTCGGACACGGAAGCGGTCCGACGGGAATCGAAGGATACCATCCGAATGCAGCGTCGCCGTTGTCAAGGGTCGTAAGTAAGTCCGCACCTTTGCCCGTCGAACTCAGTCCCTCTTCTGGGCTTCTAACGATCGTTGCAGGGCAAATGTCCACGTCTTCGCAGCAAATATTGCAGCCGACTTTCTAGAGTGGTCAGAAGCCCGTGGCGGAGATTTCCTGGCTATCTTGTGCCAGCGAACACCTCCGCTCGACCGCCATCAACTCCTCGCATCGCGGAACGCGATAAACGGGGAAAGTCAGTCGTCGTTAATCGTTATTCGCCGGTCGTCGTTCGTTCGCGATGAGAGGAAACGGAAAATGGGAACTCGATTCAACGCGGTACGAGGCGATACAGGTGTCAAAATGGTAGTGCACGAGTGGCATGGGAAGGTAGGAGACGAGAAAGAAAAAGGAAAACATGACGTAGGGAAGAGGACGATCGTAGTGGTGGTGGTTTAGCGAGCAACGATGTAGTCGAAAAGGTGAAAGAAGGTGAAATGGAGAGCGTACGATTCTATCGAGGGTGTTCGAGACCATTTCGGCGCGCGGACGACCGGCGTCCCTTGCACCAACGATGCGTTAGTGAAACGCTCGGGATATGGTATTTGGTCGCCTGAGGAGGTAACCATTCGTCGGAAGCGAGGAGCGTATTTGAGGGGCTGGATCCTGAAGCTCGAGGCTTGGAGCGAAAGCACGCCGGCAGAGTGGTGCGCCCAGCAAATTTGGAAAGAGGGTGCGGGACCCGCGGGAAACACGCCCTCGAAGCGCAGTGAGCATGGCGCGGGATGCAAAGCAGATCGACTACGTGGCAAGTCTCCGTTCAGAAATGTGCACGAGGCTCGAGCTGGTGAAAAGAACCCGAATCCCGGCCTCTCTGAACGAGGAGAGCTAACGGTGTGGGCAAGGAACGGTCGGACGCTTCAAGATTGCTAGAGAGCGAGAGCACGATAGCCGGTTTCCCGACGGCCACATACGGCGGGACATCGCCAATGTTGCACAGAAACGGAAATGAATAACGTGGACACGCGGGTGCTGCCACGGATAGCTGCTGGTGTGCAACACCGGGGAGTTGCCGGCCAACTTGGTCGATCTCCCGTGGTGCGTGTCGGAAGTAAGGACGCCTGTGTGCTGTCCACTGATGCCAGAGGCGGTTGAAGACCGGGTGATGCTTCGCTCACTGGTGCAAAGGGTTGACGTGTGGAATGTCAACCGGGCCTGGAACTTGGCGGTGAGGACATGGAGAGAGCTTGATTCGACCATGCAGACGCTACCACCATCGGGGAGTGGGGTGGGTGAGGATGAGGATGGAGGTATTCCTTGGGCCCGACTCGGAAGTTGCCACGTGGATGGATCACCGTGAGAACCGTAAACGGAGCCGCATGACGGACTCGCCTTTCTCCCTGCCACGACGATAGGCGGCAAACAACTGTCTGACGAGGCAGGGTATATCGCCCCACGGGATATGGCGGCGTGATTGGTCGATCAGCAATCGCGCTACTCCAGAAGTGGAGAAGAACAACACGGAACTTCCGCCCGGGGAAAACCGGTCCAAGGGCTGAGTCAGCCCAAGTTGGGATCGTAATCAGGGTGGCGATGCACTCCCGTAGGCGGAGCTTGAAGCTCTGGATTACTGCGACTGCGACAGGCCTGCTTCGAAACTCGGCTTAAGAGACACCGCAGGCATGGTGGACCTACCCAGGAGGCAACGTGCCACTGTGCTCAGGGTATCTGCCATAAATTGGACTGGGCAAGAATCAGTCAGACACGCAATCCATGCTCAGGGAAAGGGAAAGGAACTGACACGATGGGACCTACCCAGGAGGCAACGTGTCATCGTGTTCAGGGATTTTTACCATGAAAATCGATTCTTCCAGTTCAACCCCACTACTGTCAGCATCTCCCTTGGGACCAGGATGGGGTAACGCGGCACTTTGACTGGCAGCGCTCATTCTGTGACTGGCACGTTGGGTGCCAAACTTGGCTTCCCGGGTAAACGAAAAGGGCTGACACGACGGGACCTACCCAGGAGGTGATGTCTCGTCGTGTCCATGAACTTTTACTGCCCATAGATCCGGGTTCGCAGACTCCACTATCGTCGGCACCTCCTTTAGGACCGGGGAAGAGCTGCGTGGCACCTGACCAGCTGCGTCCTTTCCTGTGGATGCTGAACTCAGCTTCTGGGTTAAGGAAAGGTGCTGAAATGACGGGACCTACCCAGGAGGTGATGGGTCGTCGTGTCCAGGGACTTTTACCGCTCATAGAGCCTGATTCGCGGTCCTCGCTACCGTCAATACCTTCCCTGGAACCGGGGAAGGGCTGTCAGGTACCTGATTGGCCACGCCCTTTCCTGACCTGCGAGTCAGATACGTACCCCAGTCAGGTTCCAGGTTAGGAAAAAGCGCTGACACGGGACCTACCCAGAAGGCGACGTGCCGTCGATTCAGCTGCTTTAGCCGGTACGGCTTGGTTCCCCTACGCTACCACGGTCCACGCCAGGCCCCAGTAAACCTCTGCCTTCTCAGGCTTCGGTGCTCTGGGTTCCTCACACTGTACCGTCCCGCCCACCCTTCGCTCCTCCTAAACAGCCTTTGAAACCAGTGGTCGGGGTAGCGTCAACCCCCTGACGAGAGCTTTCGCACGCTCGAAACCACTCCTGTCACCTAGCCACCCCACCTCGTGCTCCAGAATTTATTCGAGAAGAGTACTGCTACTACAATTGCGGTACCCAACGCGCGAACTACCGGAATCGTACCGGAGGCTGTGCGCGGCGCGTAGGGGTCAGCCGCACGAGAACCGGAACCAGCGGTGGTCGAACACGTCGCAAACGCAAGTCGAACAGTCGACCGAGGGTGAGAACGGGCCAGAAAACGCGTCGAGGACGTGGCGAGGTGCCGGACAGCGAAGACGAAAAGGAGGCATCCTCGGCCAAGGACAAGGCGTGAGACGCCGGGTGACCGTACGTCGACTCTAGCTACGACCAAGCTGAGCGTGGACCTTGGATTGGTGGTCACGATCGACCTTGACACTCGGACAGATCCTGACACCAGCCAATTCGCGACGATCTCCGCATCCAAGCCGCGACAAGAGCGGTGGAAAGCAGCGACGGCGCCAAAGCCAAACACAAACTCGCGACACTCGAAGCTTCCAAGGAGGTCGCCGCTGGAGACGGGAATGCGGACGCGTTCATATCCGAGAGCGACATCCTGGGCCCTCGCAAAAGGGCCAAGGCTGATTACTCCGAGTATGCTGCGTCCATTGAAAAGGGCCGTGAAGAGCGCGAACCGCACGGATCGTGCAAGGGCAAGAGACGCCGAGCAGCTCGATGGACTGAAAAAAGGCGAAGAACAAGCCGATCGTGATGATACTCAGCAGCGGCGCCTTGAGGGGGAAGCAGAAGGCATCGCTGGGGGTCAAGCAACGGAAGCTGAGGGCGCACACCGAGCGGTCGAAAAAGGCGCATCATTGATTACTGTGTCATTACAACCTACACATTTCGTACTTGATCTGCGCTCAGAGACGTCCGTTTCTGATATGCTCTGCCAAATCATATCCCGATGCAAAGAAACAACCTGGCATCTACGATAAAGCCTTGGAGGCACTGTCAGACGTCGTTCTGGAGGCAAATTGGCTACTTGCACACCTTGGCGTCATAATCTAGCCGGAGTGACCGGAACGCGTCGTCATTCGCACTGCACGCCGACACGAAAGAAGCAAGTAAGAAGACACACACCTTGCAACACGCGCTTGAGCTAGGCCAGTCTGACCACCCGGGCGACAAAGTGTTCGCCCGGGTCCGGGTGGGCGTCAGGTGCTCCATCTCGCCCTCGAGCTCGACCTTGACGAGGACGAACTTCATCTTGGTGGTGGTCATACCTGGAAACGTCGGTGAGGAGTGAGCGAGGTCATATTGCGAGAGCGCGCGGTGAAGGCAAAGGAGTCACTCACTTGGGTCGCACGCGAGGGTCGGCATACACCCGACGACGTCTTCGGGCATCGCCTTGTATCTGGTTTCTTCTCCAAGCTCGTGGTGCGCTGCGACCCGTGCGTCCTCTTCGGGCCCACCTACGGTCGTGGGTACGTTGAGCAGACCTGCAGGGGGTGTTGGGGACGGGGGTGCGCATCGAGTCGGGATGGAGTACACACCGGCTGGGAACTCTGTAAGGGGAGAGGATACGTGAGATGAGAGAGACGAGGAAAAGAGCCCAGGTGCGCCTATGGCGTGTTTATCCAGCAATAGATGGGACTGCTCGAGAACGACGGTCGACAGCGGGAACGCGCTCGTTGGAATCAGGACAATCGCTGAAATATCGTCTGTAAGCGTGTACCATCCGACGTGAATGCGTGAATTAGCCAAGCACGTCAGTAGTAATGGAAAGGCACCAGGCCACCGTGACCACTATGTCGTCCCCCGAACTTTTATCCTTGAAGAGCTTGACTCGGGCACGCTTCCACACTGTGACCTTCCAAATTCACCCCGGCCTCCAGACCACCACCAGCCCCCCACAAACCTCCTTCGACCAAAAAAAGATCCCTCACGGAGCCGCACACAGACCAGATAGATCCTGAAGACGCCGGTATTGCAGGTGTGCCCACCTATATCCCAGAGGAACTGCGGGCACCTTCGATCGATCTGCTGAGCACCTTCGATCGATCTGCTGAGCACAGACAAGATCTATCTGGAAAGTAAATCTATCTACTATCCTCAGAAGAATGGGTTACAACCTTCTGAAAGGCTGAAATACGACACTGATCTCCCACATGACCCCCTACGCAATCCATGAACTCTTTCTGGAGTATATCTCAAAACGTGTTGACAGGGTTCTCGTGCAACTACCACTGGATGACCATAAAGATGTTAACTGGCACATTCACCTCAATCTCGCCCTCGAAGATGAGAGCTCTACTGTTGTCCCTGATTTCCATCTTAGCCTCCGCCCTCTCAAGCCTCATTGTTCACCTGCAATACCATTTTGGGTCGGAGAATCAGGATTCAGTTCCTCGAAGGCAGCGATGGAAAAACAGCTAAAATTGGCACTAAGCATGGCCCCGGAAGCGGACTTATTGCTCATGATTTCCGTCCGTGACGGGGCTCCCAGTCTCCCCCCCCTTAACCATCCACTTCACTCTCTTCCAGCCCTTCCTCGTTCATCCTTCACCCCAAGCAGTCCACCCGCTCCTCGTGCCCTTGATCCTGTCGTTGTCGAAGGCATAACTTGGCTCTCCATCAAATCAGTCACTTTTCACGCATTTCTTCGTGGAGGGGATGGTAAGTTCACGTTCAAGAAGATAGGACCGCTCCATGCACAGGGGGTGAGTCCATCGCTGCGAGTAAGATTGACGTACCGACCCCGACCTATTCCTCAGTTTTTGTTCCCAGACCTGAAAATGGAGACGGTCGACGCCATCCTCGATACAGCGCTGAAACGCCTTGTCGAAAAATTTGCCCAAATGATGGAGACAGCAGGTGGAAGCCGATCAAAGATTCGTCAACTTCGTGTGTCTTCTAGAAAAATTACCTTTTCCGCAAATTGGTCACAGCTGTTTCTGAGCATCCAAACAGCTCTCTACGACACTGCATATTCCCGCTATTTGAAATGGCTGCGTGCTAAAGAGACCAAGCGGAAGAGAGAGGACGAGGACGAGGCCAGTCCCTTAAGCAAGCGACCAGTAGTCATGGCCCCCTCCCCGGTCGTGAAGAAAAGTAAGGGGAAAGGAAAGAACAAACCAAGAGGGACGAAGAAATCAAAACCGCGCATGTAGTGGAGGGCCTGTATATACCAGCCAGTTTGTAATATATGCCAAGCCGAGAAATAGCTGCAGCTCTCGTCCATCATCCTCGTCATGGCTGTTCGACCGCAAACGCTCGCTCATTATCCTATTCGGTACCTATTATTTTCCTTGCGCATTCTTGCTTACAAAGGGCTCAAGCGCCTTCCTGAACCACCGGTACTATGGTTCAATGTTTAGGTTCGAGATGAAGATTTTCGCATAGAAACCATGTTCCGAAACTAGTGTGCTTGGATTTCATCGTTCTTACGTTCGTCCACGTTCGTTATGGGAGTTTTCTGGCATAACTGACGACAATGGCTTTCGATAGCACCATTTCGAATGATCTCCTCTACCGAGCGGGCTAACTTCAGGATATGTTGGCGGGCCACGAAATGTGATGACGAGGTTTCCTTGCCGATGGGGTTAATGTTAGCCGCCGAAAGCAGGACCACCTCAAAACCTGACCAGACAAAGCAGCAGGACACTGTGATGGTAGCAGCCAGGCCAATAACCATAGGTCTCCTTGGCTCGGACGACGAGCCACGCACGTACTCATCGGTCGAGAATGGTCCCGATTGCTGATAAGTTATTCGTTTGGTTTGGGCAGGACACTTCCTGCTTCGCACGAGCTCATCTGATGTTGCCACAGCCTTTCTGCCAGCCAAGCCCCCACTCCCATATGTTGCTCGCGTACTCACTATCGCAGGTATCTCTGACCAACACACGGTCGTTTCTTTGGCGCGTATTAGAACCGTCACGTGTCAATTGGTCTCGTTGGAGGAAGGCGTCACTTTGCTGGAGAATGACAATTTATTCGATGTATGTACTGGAACTTAAGCGCTTGAACTAGGAACGCGGTACGACGCGCACTTGTTGTGGTCATACTACTTGTGCGGGCGCAGATAGACAATGTTTTGGCAGGAAAACCAAGTCGATGATAGCCGTCGAATCGTAAACAACCGCCGCCGACTGGAAATTTCGAACTGAATGACAGCCAGCGGGGGAGGATATCGCCGCCCGGGCCGTCGTGGGCAATCCTGCCGGGTGCGTGCCACCAACGCGACCGACCTCGCGATCGCCACACCCATCACTGACCACCCCGCAGAATCAGCGACGAGCTCGCCACCCACCCGCACGAGCATCCGCTCTAACCTCGACGTCGACATGGGCGACAACGAAACCCCACACCTATGCACAAACGCAAAGCACCCCCAGACGACGCGTCTCGGCGCAGGCTACGCAGACACCCCCGCTGGATCCCACCCCATCTGCGTCTTCGTCCAATAGCAGCGTCGCGGGCGCGTCCACGAGAAAAACTCAAAGAGGCCGTTCGTGCCAGGATCAAGGGCAGCTCAGAGTGCAAGCAGTGGTAGGTCCACATCGGACTTTCCATAGACCTTGTCTCAGAAGGTTCAAGATGCCGTCGCACGAGACAAGCGAAAGGAAAAAGAGGAGACGCGAGAACGGGAGAGATCGGCGCCCTCGCGGCCCCCCGGGCGGCAAACGGCTCGCAAGCAAACAAAGTAGGCAAGGAACGTGAATCTGCCCAATTTGTTGACGAACGCGCAGAGTGCGTCTCTTCTCTCCGCGACGACGCTGTCTTGCTCACGCATCTCCCCTGATCTCTCTACATGTCCGTGCAGATGCTCGGCTGATCGCCGCATGGGGGGCATGCCCTCCTACATCCTCTCGTATACGGCCCACGTCTCACTGCATTCAAGCTCCGGTTAACGGAACAAGAGAAGTACAGCACCTCCTTTCTCAAACTCTGGATCGAGTATTTAATGCACGACTTCTCCACTCCCTCCTTCCTCTCTCGTTTGCTCTCGTGGGTACTTCGTGGCCCTACTTTTGGAAAATAGCGTCGCGGTGATCGCATTCGCACAAGCGCTCGATTTCTCACCCCTTCCCTCTCTTGATTTCTTCCCGACGGACCGAGGACTCTTGCTACGCGGTCGACGACGCAAGCTGAACACGAGACGCAGCTCTGACGACCGGATAACGCACCCCCAAAAAGAAACGGAACAAACATGGACGACGACACCTTGCTCGGCTCCGCGCAGTCTGGACCCAAGACGAGTCCACGCTCGGCCTCGACAATGACGATGAGCCCGCATACATCGCTCTCGGGCGGAACGGGGACCTAGGTGCGAGAGAGGCGGCCGTTATGGAGTCTGGCGGACGTGGTCTCCGGGTTGGAACGCAGCGGCCAACATCACGCCGGTACGTCCCCTGTTCCTCGTCCTCGATGGATCGAGCTGACTACCGACTTGGAATTAGCGACGGGCGAGCTGTTTGGAATCGATGGAAACGAATGTGCGTGTTTCACGTTGCTTTTTTCACGAGTTCGGATTGGACGTGCGTGATGCAGCGTCTCCCGTGGACGAAAAGCAGCAACGTGCGGACGCGGAGCTATTTCACCAGTTCGAAAAGCGGGTGGTTTTTCGGCGTGACTCGCTCTCGTGCGACTCACCTTTTTCGAAGGCGGATCGAGACGCTTGATAAGCAGGTGCGCAGCTCTATCGATCTTCCGTCGCTCGGACCTCATCTCTTCGACCCTTAGCTTCGCGATTTCGAAAACGCGTTGCGTGAACTCCGGAGCTCGGTCGGAATCGTCTGGTCTTCGTTCAGGCTCCAAGAGCGCCTCGCCAATATTCTCTTTCTCTTTCGCGACAATGCCGCGTACCTGTATCTGCGCAAGACTACCCGCAAGCCCCAAGAAGTGCTCCTCAACCCTAACATCACGGAGCTACGACAGGACTGGCGCAATCGCCCGACGATCCCGCTCGCCAGGATAACCTCGACCTCGACATGCCCCCGCAACAGCTGGAGTGTCTCGCAGGGGACATTGGCGCGTTCATCAGTTGTCTGAACGAGTTCGAAGAGTTCAACGGACAAAGTGGATGATCAAGGTCAAACACCAGCTGGGCGAGATGACCAAGTATCTCGAGGACGAGGAGCCGAGGGTGTCGGGCCTGGCCAAGTTGTTCGTCACGGAACTGTCGACCAAGAACAACGCGATCTACAACAACCTCTCGGACGGTAAGCAGGTCAACGTCTCGCGCGCCAATTCCCGTCTTACGTCGTCCTGCCGCGCGCGTTCCTCGCGGTCGCGCTTCTCCACCTCTAGCGCGTGGTGTTCCGTCTCAAAGACCCACTCCCGTCTCGCCACCTCGAGCGCGTGGTGCTCGGTGGCGTTTTCCCACTCTGGCTCCTGTTCGTCGCTTGTCCGTTCCCATTCGTGATTCTCTTCATGGTGCTGGCATTTCTCTGCTTCCAATCCTAGACGAATGGTCACCCGCATGGCCGAGTTTAGTGGACATGATTAACGCTCGTGAACGCGAATGCCGCCAACGCGAGCACTGAGAAGACCCGGACCACGAGTCGACAGGCCAGTGACCATGTCTTGGAACGTTTCGTTTGGTTCTCGATCAACGGACCAGTCTCGGGTGACGATCTAAATGGTACCACGATGCGCATCGCCAACGAACACGTGGGAGGCAAGTCAGTGAAACACGGCGAGCGGCGCACCCGTACACGATCACCTCACCACTACCCCCTGCAGCCTCTTCAGAATGAGAGTCGTTTCCGTCATCTTTGCTGTGAGACGTGAATCGCGTCAGAAGGCGACAGGAGAAACTGCTGGAGGACCTACCCTTGGACCATGACACAGTACAAGACTTCTGTCGGGCAGAGAATAGCCAGGCGACGGTTGTACCAATTGTGGTGTCGAACTGGCAAAACAAGCAGAATGGGCAAGGTCAGAGTTGCCATACAAAAAGGTTGAGGTACGCCCAACGGTGATCCACGAGCTGGTCGAAAAGGGGAAGGTTGGGACAAGTTGGGGTATCACTGCGATCTAGCGCTCTCTCACCGCATAAGCAAAAAATCGACATGAAATCGGGCCGAGGTCGTTGGTTCGTTGTGGGCAATCGCGGTGCGCCAGTAAGGTCGGCATGTTCCGAAAGAAGAAGTTGGCCAAATTTTCGATCTCGCGCGGCTCTCTTGCGGACATGTCCAACATTCGATTCGACGCGGCCCATGAGACGCGCTCCGCTCGCCCTCGCCCTCGAGTCGCGCCGATAAGCGAATAACCGTACTTTACGGAGCAAAATTTGACAGTCGGACAAAAGCGGGACAAAACGCGTGGACTTCACAGCCACATTATCGGAAAGAGTGTTCCGAATCGATCCGTTCATCGCAAGAGACGTGCGTTCGGCGAAAGCCGAACACGAGGTCCTCAAAATGCACGCCCGAGAATGGAAGGAGGGGTGGTGGGTTCAGCCACTTTGGCGATTTTGCAGCATACTGGACTAACCCATAGCAATCTCGTCTCATATCCATAGTAAATTTTGCGTAAAATTACATGTAACTCAACCCTAGATACTCAAATCCACACCCTGTCTCTGAAAATCAACTCCTTGGCTTGTTTCATCTGCTTCACTTCAGGCTTTCCAAATTTGGGTGAGATCGCAAGGAGATCTCGATCGCGTCCATGACATGAGCGAGAAAGCTCGAGCAAGGCTATGAGGGATTTGCCTCTCTTCCTCGACTCTCCACCATCACTCTTTGTATCATACCCTCATTATGAACGACTTTTATGACCTTGACACCGAATCCCAGCTTCCTGATTTTGCCTCAACTGCCCCGGACACTCAGTATTTGATAGACTGCATGATCGCCTTTGATAACAACTTCAGCAATACTCACACGCAAATAGATTATCCAGATATGCAGTCAAACACCATTCTAGACCCATTAGATCACTGCATGAGCATCACACAAATAGATTACTCGCAATCAGACTTGCAATTAGACACGTTTCACTCCTATCACTTCTCCAACCAATGGTCTCAAGCCAGCTATAACCTCTCACTGCCTCCACTGCCTTCCCCTTGGGCTATTAATCCATATGAACGACACCAATTGGTTCCGACGCTACCCGGTTGCCTAGACCCTTTGCCTGATGATGAGAAGCAGCAGCTTCTTCTGGAACGAACTGCTGCGGCTTACCTCAAGTTGTACAAACACGGCAAACTGGAGTCTCATACTGGTGAAACAGGCTGCTGGGAGCTACATTGTCCAGCTGGCTGTTGGGTCAAGAGTCTGGCAGAGAACAGCTGCCGTGTACATAGTTTACTATTGCTTGGGCGTGGGACAGGAGAGGCCTAGTTGTACTGCGATGGCCAGAGCAAGGCAAATGTAATTAGATTTCTATGGAGACCAGGGCCCATGGAAGTGAGGTTTAAACATTGACGACAAAGGACCGTTGCGTGTGCCGCTCCGCCACAAGGTCCCACGTGTAATTCTTAGTGTCTATGCCGTTGCTTGGGATCATACTGTTCCGTCCAGACTGTGTCGTTTTCAAACACCACCGTCATATATTCAGTGTTTGATTTGCCAGAAAACAGCATGGCATTGGTTATTTAGCGACGACGTGATGTCGTGCGAGACTCGGTTGCTGGGAGCAACTTCTGACCACTCCGCACGGTGCAAAATCGTCATACATTTCATGAATATACAAAGTCGTAGAGTACACGCCGTAAATCGGCGTCACACGGACAACTCTACCTCTACTATATGTGAACCGTTCGTACGGCGTCCATCAGCTCGCTCAAGGGCGCCTCCTCCCGAACCCGAACGACGATCAAGCTGTCCGTCGCGACCCGTCTGTACTGTTCGCGCCCAGACAGAGCGAGAAACAGTCCACCGAATGGCTGCCGAAGCCGGACGAGAAGCCGAAGGGCCGTGGTACGCAGATCGTACAGTGCCTTGCCGCACGAAAAGTCTCGGTCGACGAGCGGACCGATCCACGGGTGGACCAGACGCAGACCTCGTCTCTGAGAGGTCGGCCGTCGTTTCAATCTCGACGTCCCCAAGCAGGGGCGTTGTCGTACGATATACGTGCATGTCGGATTCTGGATTGGATTCCAACAGTCCATCGAGCTGGAAGACCATTCCAGGTAGTCTCAGGCGACCAGCGGGGAGCGACAAAGGCAGGAGGTCGTAGAGGTGCTGATATAGGTCGACAACGAGGGAGATGTCAGGAATTAATAAACGCAAAGCAAAGACCATGAGATCCATCTTGTTTGTTTCGATGGGTATGGGGGCATGCGGTGGCATGATCTCATTGTAGACGGACAGGCTCGCAGGTAGATGCTGTGATGGCTGCCAGAAACTCCGGTCCACGCGAGGAGTGTCACCTCGTCTGATCACGTCAAGATATGCTCCAACAAGCGACCGATTGCTAGGTTTCCTTCGCCGTACATGACTGAAAGTGCCACACTGAATATTCCGAAAAGCGAGTACACCATATATTCTTCGCGTGTCGTTTGTCGTCCGGACGCAAGATACAGCTTCTCGCGAGCTTTGCCTATGCCTGGTTGGAGAGTGGTCAAATCCCGCGTGGTGACATTCATCGCCCGTTCCATCTCTGAGAGGATAGCGAGTGACTCCTTATGGTTGAAGATTCCCAATCCAAGGTACGGCTTCCAGTCCTCGGTGAAGAATTAAAGCACCTCAGAAGCGACATATTCCTGGGACGTCCATCCACGAGGATCTGGTGATGGATATGGATGATTCTGGGGATGTCTACTACCGGCTCGAGTACGACCTGATCGTATCGTTTGGACGTACGCAGATTTGCGCAGAGGTATGCTGGGTCTCGGAGGTGAGCTTCCTGCTTGATACCCCATTCTACCGTTTCCTAAAACTCTGCAGACGGGCAAACGACAGTAAGGCTCAGATGGTCGTAGTGACGTGGCGGCTCACTCTGTGCTCAGAGTACCTGCAAGAATCACGTATGGAGACTGATCGTTCGTCGTGTCGTGGGCTGTCGTGGTCGATTTCGCTCGCTGTCAGTGCTGACCACATTATTGAATACTGGGAATTAATTACTCATTATTTTCGATTATTATGAATACTTTACTCATCCCATATATTCTTTAAATATTTCATTAGGTTTCAATACTATGGGCATGCTTATGATTAGATTAGATTATCACTGGCACAATTAATTATGTCTTGAATCTCGGACATGTCCGTGGAGCTGTATAGCTGAACACGTCGTAAAACCCAGTGTCAAATGGGTAATTCTCACCCACCTATCTCCGAGCTGCTCGACAAGCTCGGTATTGCTATCTCCATGCTACCTACTGCGCCATCACTTGAAGAAAGCATTGAAATCAGATTTCCCGCTCCTTGCTACTGGTATGTTCTCGCCGGTATACTTTTATCGAAGACCATCATATGACCTTCATCTAGTGCTCCATCCTTCCCTCCGTTTGGGGTATTTCCGCTCGTTGGTGATGAAATGTATAGTCTGCTGCGACGAGTTGATAAGAAAATATGTGTAACCGAGAACGATGGAATGTATGTACCATCGTTGATCACAGGTAACACTAGTAGTGTTCACTGTTCCTTGCCTGCGTTTCGCTACTGCCCCGGGTCCCGCCTTACGCAAGACCCTGTACTGTTTCCTTGCTTATACATAGTGCACGCGCGTCCATCGAAGTTCACAACAACGCCTTTATTCCTTCTGAGTCCAATACCACTGAAGTACTACCTCGTCTACCGAAACAATGCCCCGATGCGTTCGCTTCATCCCACGTCTCGCTCGCCGACCTCGCAGCCTTGCGTAGGCCTTGAGTAGACAAACACAAGAACAGAAGCAGACGGCGAAAGAGGCCTTTAGAAAGGCCCGGCAAGAAAAGGAGCGCTTCTGGCAGAGAGAAATGACACAAACGAGACGACGTTCACGCCGCTCGCGATGCGAACCAAAAATAAAAAATCGTGGAGACTCAGAACGAGACAGTGCTCCAATGCTGACACGAGCTCGATGCCGGTGCGAAGTCGCTAGGACGAGCGGAGGCCTCTGTCGAACGAGGGGCTATTTTCATATGCCTTCGCATGGGGGGGGGGGGTGAAAAGGCGTGCCCGACTCGACACCGTGAGACGCGTCCGACGTTTCCTCGTGATGAACTCGGCGCCGGGGGGTTTTCTTTCTTATCGACGTCGCCTTCTCTTGTGCAAGCCGGTTCGACGAGCAAAAAAGCGGGCCAGCTCAAGAGTCGAGACCGCATCGAACACCACCCGAGCTCTCGCCGATCCGAGCCGCACGCAACATGAACACGGCTCAGTGGGGCGGACGGGCCGGTTGCGTCGAAAGCAGAGCACGAGTTTTTATGCCAAACCCGTTGCGTTGTCGGAGCGAAAGGACTTGGACAACGAGAAACGCGGAGCGCCAAGAACACGTCCTAGGCAAGGACGGGTCATCCTGCCCGGTCGATGATGCATTGGTAAGCATTCAAAGTGGACCACTCCACTGCACTCACTGCGCGACATCCACCGTTCCAAACCCTTTGCTCGCTTATCTTCAGACCTTGCGGGACCACCGGAGGGTGCGTGACGTGCACGATGCCCAGGCCCTTCGAACTCATTCTCTCGCTTTTCAGCCATCACCTTTGACAGAGGTTCGGATTGCCTGAGAAGAATAAGTCTTGATAACGGGGGAAACAAACGGGGTCCGTTTGTCACTTTTGTGCGGTCACGTCAGAGAACCCCGGATTGGTGATGACTAAGCGCATCGCCCCCCCCTCGACCGCGCTCGGCATCCCGTCGTCGAAGGCCAGCGGCGAGGTCGTTTACACCCGCCACAGGCGCACCGGTCGTGATCGTGTCCAAGTCGCGTCCGAGTCGTCGATTGATCCGGATTATAATCTGCATTACATATTTACCAAAACTAAATGTTTGCCCGCGTGGAATCCCGTGTTCTTTCATTGGCCAAACATCACGTGCCCGCGCAGCCCAACAAACGCGAACGAAATTTACCACTCGAACAGGTCGCGTTCGTGTTGGACGTCATCAAGTTTCACCGAAGTGAACGTACGTCCCTGCCGTCCTCCTCCTTCTCGCGCTCGCTCACGTGCGCGCAGTCTCGAACGCGGCGTACCCCCGACAGACGACGCTCGAACGTGTTGCACGTGGTCGGCCCCAACCGCATCTGAGCAAGGACGCGTCCTCGCTCCTTGTCGATCTCGGGGAGACCACGTCGGACGAGGTGGAGGTGTTGATATGGGGGACGCTCCTTCAGGAGATGCACGTGCAGAACGCATGTCTCCAGGCGCTCCAGGTGAGCCGCTCTTCTCTTCTCGTCGTGCTGGGGCTGACGCGCGCGCCGTGCAGCCGTTTGATCTGACCGAGATGGACTAGTCACCGGCGCTGTGGGTCGCGTGTCACGACCCGGACGAGCAGAACGTGAGGTTGGCGGGGAGGGTGTGGGAGGAGAACGGGATGGACGTCGGGGAGGGGCACTTTGGTGTAGACCAGGAGAACACGTACGTGAGGCTGCTGCAATCGCGGCTGGCGTCAGGCACCACTTGCAGACGAGTCCAGGGACGGTGGACGCGCTGCAGGCGTTGTGTCGAGACAAGGCACGTGGGCGCTTTGTGGGGTCTTTTCGGGTCTCACGTCGTGCAGGCCAAGTTGCTGGCACCAGAGTTCGACGAATACGTGCGTGTCCTCCGAGACGAATTCGATCCGGAATGCGAGGGCGGTCACGATGGGGAGGGACGCGTCGAGCTTGGCCTCGTCTTTTGTGGCAATACAGTGTTCCACGTATACGCGTGCCAAGAACGCCCTCTGCGGGGTCAACTCTTCCAAAAACGCATCTTGGGCTGGTCAGGAAACGGGGACGACCGACGTGTGGTGCATACACGCACCTTTGAACTCGAGACGGTCAAAGATGTCGACGCATGTGGCGAATATGCTGAGGAGGGCGTCCTCGGCGACCGAATTCGCGTCGAGGTCGAACAAGGCAAGAAAGGCTAGCACGTCGTCCAGCACGTCGACGCCTTACTCGTCCTTTGTCGATCCTCTGACGACATCGACCCATGCACCAAGGAGGGACCCCACGGCGGCGCGGACTGCAGGCTCACGGTCGCCCAGTCCGTTGCGGATGATGAGCTCTCTTCGGGCGATGGTCAGTACGCGGGGATGCAGGGGACCCATTCGAGATGCTTCTGTGGTGCAGTTCTTCTCGAGGATGGCCGAGTAGGCGAGGCGACGAATGACAGTGTCGGTGTCGCGGGTCCGAGCGAGGACGGCGTCGATGGTATGTCTTGCGATGGGCATGTTGAGGAGGGCAGCGCGTCTGACTTCGCTGTTGAGGGCAGTTAGGCGAGCGAGTGGCAAGCGAGCGGCGGACGTACGCGGCGGGGTCGAGAGTGCCACGGCTGCTTGTATGCGGATGGGTGTCGCCTTGTCGCGAATGCGTTCGATGAGGGCTGCTCGAAGTATGTGGTAGACGTCCTCGCTGTCAAGTGGAATCAACGAGCATTCAGGCGGGATAGAGGGGAACGCACTCTAGTTCGCCCATGTGAGCGACCATCTCTGTGAGCAAGTGCACGCAGCGGTATCGCACGACCTTGTCCTTGGCGATAAAACCTTTGAGGAGAAACTTGGGGAGAGGCGCAAAGAAACGCCCCGCTGGTGTGTCGTCGTCGTCTTCGTCGTTGTTTTCGTCTTCTTTCTCTGGTACGGTATCGCCAACTCCCCACGAGGCGTGATCAAAAGAACCGCAGGGCGTTGGCCGACGACCGTGCGAGGACTGCGTGGGACATTATGGAGGGGCAACGCTATGCCAAGCGTGGGGCTGCACGCAGAACGATCAGATGGACATCATGGAAGCGCGAGTCAGGGAGAGGGTGGATGAAATGGTTGGCCCCTCTGCGCCGGGAAGAAGTACGCCCTTGAAGCACTCAAAAGTAAGGCTAAAAATCAATTCGTCGTAATGCCACGTACTTGTTGGTTTAAAGCGATGCTCGATGGACCTGAGGTTCGCGAGTTGGAGGCGGAGAAGAACGCCTCTGCGTCCGTCAGCTTCATCGGTGAGCTGTATCGCTTGCCTTCCTGCCATCTGGCTGAACCGTCTCCGCGTACAGAGATGCTGTGGGTCGGGGGATTCGTCAGGAAAAGTCGCCGCGAGGCCGAGGACAGAGACTCGTAGGAAGACGATTGATTGTTGTAGCGTGACTGTTACAAACATATACGCGCCAACCCAACCCATGTACCATTTTCGACTGATCGCCATGCCGTGCCTCAGAATTTCCCGATTACCATCACACACGGCTGTAATCAGTTGCAAGGTCCCCAGATGGAGCTGTCTCTCTTCGCTAGACTGAAACTACTACATGTTTCAGATCAACGCCTGAAACTAGCGACATCACTCACTTCACGCCAATTGAATCAAAGAAGTCGTCTGACTGGGACCACTCATGGCATGCCGTCATACCAACAATCCCACACTCTGCTTGGAGAGAAGGTGAAAACAAGGCATCCATGTTGAGTGGCGATGCTCTTTTCATCTGAGCGATAGTCGGCGCTATGAAATTTAGGGTAAGTTGACGATGATTGGCTTCGATAAATGATGAGTGCGTCTGGCGAATGAGACAGTATACAAAGCACACCTTTGACTGGCGCCCGAATGATATTGGCCAGATCAAATGGTGCCTGGCCTGACATAGATCCGATGGCTACCCGTAAACCAAGCCCAGCAATGAGTATCAAGAGGTACACGGAGCCTGCTCCTGCCAACGCAGCAAATCTACTGCCAGCAGCATGCCAATCCAAGAATGTTGACAAGACAGGACGACCAGATAAACCATGAAGTTCGTGGTGGTAGATCTGAGAAAGAGAAATGTTGCCCCCTTCGCGTCGACGGATACTAAAGAATTTTAGATGCATATTCTCTTAAGGCTGACAATAGCTTACCTCTGGCATTTACAAACCAGCTGGATGAGATTAATCATCCATAAAAAGTTAACCTGAAGACTGCGTGCTTGAAAACGTGCGCACCGCAGCACGACCGAACACAGGCTCTGGTCTTGGAACATGGCCGTCTGCTCGCCGATAAATCGCCGGACAATCAAAACCCACGTTTTTACATCATACGTGGGGGACTCCCAATGTGCCCCTGCCAGTTCCGTGATGAGTCCATCCACCTGCAAGGAGGAGGTCACGTAAGGGCTGAGACGGTATCCCCATTTCTTGCGAGTAGATTTCTTGGATGAGATAGTGCCTTGATTACAATTGTTGGCACGAGGGAGTGGGACCTCGACACCAGTTCCGAAGATGCTGGAAGGTGGCCTCCGTTGGCGTGATTGACGACAGGGTAGTTGTTGTGGTAGGCCCCTGGGAGGTGAGAGTGTAAAAGACGGTGTATTGGGTCCAGGCCGAGAGGCAACCATGCAAGCTGATTGCGGTAAAGAACTGCTGGAGGTTGAACAGCAGAGAGAAGTCGAAGACGATGTTACAGGACTGATCGTGTCAATGCTGGACCCCGGAGTGAGACAATATAAGTCGGGAAGCGGAAGGATATTCGAGGTCGAATTGGGAGGTGTGGGGTAAATTGTATCAACGAAATCATTGTCTACCCCAAGCATGCTAGGTGCAGCGGGCCAGAGCAAGCTGGTCGGGGGATACCAGGTACCACTGCTGTCGCTCCGCAACTCGCAAGATGAAAACGAAGTTGGCGATATTGGCTGCAGATGATTGTTGAATCGAGGGTCAGTCACTTCCAGTAACCTATACAGTTTAGCGGTTGCTGCCTGCAAGTGCAACGGAAGGAGTCCGAACTGATCCAAGAGATTCAAGCCTTCTCCAATAGCGGCAACATCTGCCCGGCACAAGTTCAACGTGTGATACAGAAGGCTAAATTCGTTTTCATTGAGGTTCATTTCGGGAATAGAAGCGCCACTGTTGTCAGCGGCCAACATGAGCGTGAGAGGGCGGTGGGTGAGGCGATGTGCGCGTAGAGCAAGTGTAGGGAGGTGTGAGGGCGACTGAGCAGCGTTCACGTGGGTGTTGGTGTGAGAAAATGAATGTGGAAAAACTCAGAAGATGTACGGGAACCGCCCTACGGGCTTCGTAGAAGCAGCAGCTCAGGAACTCTCCAAATGGAGATAGATTACCGAAAGATCATGCACGATCATATAATGTGGGCAGCGCAGCATGCCACGTACTTCGTGCACCCTCACTTTCCACGCCCTTGGCTTCCCCGATCTTCAAAGCCTTGGACAACGCCATTACCCTCGCAGTGCTGGGTGGGTTCCAATGCTGAGACAGCGAATTGGCATGGCGCTAAGAGCTATCTAGTCGATATAGATCATCGTCAGTGGGGCATGGCCCAGTATGTTGGAGTGGTACGTCATGCACTCTGCCACAATTCCGGGTCTTGTTTTTTTCCCCCGGCAGCTGATGTAACCATAGAAAACGTCTCCGCTTTTCCATACACGTCAAAGTCGGACACTCCTTGCTATGTCGTCTGGGTTGTACGATGGCACAATTCAGACCCATTCCGTTGTTGATGCCTCCGAATTCATCTTGAAGCTCTTTCCTACAGAATCCATCTTTCCTGATGACCTTGTTCCGGATAATTGTCTCGAAGAGCTTTGCGACAAGTTACTGTGCCAAAAAGATTACTCTTGGCCAGAATTCCTGGAGGTACTCGAACAACCGAACAGCGAGGAGCACATTGAACTGTTCCTCAGTCTAATTACCCCCAAAGACAATCCACCTCGGTCGTGGAGCGCAGCCCACAAGAACAAGCCTGCAACTGGAGATACTTATCGCAAGCCAGATCTTGTCTGCTACCAGGTGTCACAGAAAAACATGGGCGACTGGAGTCATTTCTTGTGCGTCGGCGAGCACAAGAGTGGGTCTTTCCAAAACGTCTTTGAGCTCCTAGCTGAGCGAGCAACCCTCCTCTTCCGCCATCAAGACAATCGCCGTTTCGTTCTCACCTTCGTACTCGTGAAGCATTCAATGACAGTGGCGCTTTTCGATAGGGGAGGTTCCATCGTCAGCAAACCCTTCGACATCGCTTCCCAACCTAGGCTCTTTTTCCACTTCATCCTCGGAATAGTTTCCGCTCCTCTCGCTGCCATTGGCTATGATACCACCGTTGCATCTTCCCTCACTCGTCGCACGATCAGCTCGAGAAGTTATCCGGACATGCGCATCCTTTGTACACTATATGTGGCCGAGCGGGTACATGGACGTGGGACCGTGGTCTGGCTCGCCGAGTTAGACTCTGAAGCTTTGCAGGGCGACAAGGTGACTGGATTTATCCGAGAGCATTTTGGCCAGTCGATTGGCCAGTCAATCATAATCAAGGATATATGGGCCGACGAGAGTAGCTCTCTCACCGAAGGATTTATACTGGCCCTCTTGGAGAAGAAAGGGGTCCGAGGGGTCCCTCGTATTCTGGCAGAAGAACGTGTTAATGGTATGTTTATATTTATACCTGCGAACCACATTTATTCCTTGCAAATAGAGCCGTACAGTGACCCGACAAGTGCCAAGCCAGATAGTACGACCTTCCTGCGTTCCCACCTGGGCCTCGACATGAAACTCTCTTTAGCTGCATTGAAATCAGCCTCACGATATGATCTGGGTGGTTTCGAACCACGTACTCATGTCCGTAGCTATATAACACCTTGGGCGATACCTATTTTCCAGTTTCGCAGCGGTGTTGAACTTCTAGGTGTCATAGCAGATGCACTGCAAGGTAGCTCTGATTGTTACTCAACACGGAGGAGACTGATGTATAAACCTCCCCCAGCCCATGAAGAAGCTGTGTCATCGTATTACGTAAACAAACCGGACACTCTCTTCCCTTTTCGTTTCCTTCACCGAGACCCGTCCATACTTAACCTCGGCATGGTACCCTCTGGCAAGTCTGACTTTCCCTCGTGTGAACATCGCACAAATGGCGAGCACCGTGGACTGTTGTATGACTGGGGATTTACCAAGGTTACGGAAGTTGATGATTACGTCTTTGATGACGATGACGATGACGATGAAACTGTAGAGGACGATGATGCTATGGAGAACGTGCTTGCCAGCAGTGACACTGATCTGGGCGCCCGTTCCACAATCTATGTTGCACCGGAACATCGTACTGACAGCGGGTTACACACTGCCACACCTGAAATCATCTGTAACTTCGAGCAGCTTGTCTCATTGGTCCGTCACTTTGTCAAAGAGGAAATGCCTTCGTTAGAGATCACAGTGCGTGCAGTGTTATTCATCGGGCCTTTAATCACCAAACTTCTGTTAGGGCACCCGGCCATTTATGGCAATCGAGCTGCTGGTCGCGTCACTTGTTCACACCGGCAAGGGGCATCCTTGGAAGAAGACATACGAGACCCTGGAGCATGAGGAGCGGCACGATCTTGAAGCGGTCTATATGGTACTGGTTTCGCTCTGCCTCCTATATGATGGACCGCATAAACGGAAGGGTCTCGGCGAATACATGAAACCTGGAGCTTCCCTTTTACCCGAAGAACTTATCCTACCCCTGTGTGCCGTTTTATGGTTGACGGGCCAGGAAGAACTAGCCTTGGCGAACATAAGGTTGCGCTACGTTGCACTTTGCACACATGAGGGGTTTACGGCATTGGTGGTGCCCTACCTCTCAAAGTATTTCGTTCCCATGGTGCCCTACCTAGAGCGCATTCGAGCACATCTCTTCGGGGAGTTGATATGGAACAGCGGTCCTTACACACGCCCAGATACTCACTCCTCTCATGACACTTTTCGGAAGATTGTATTCGACGCCATGGAGAATATTCCCTTGATCCATCCCGAGTTTGTCAGAATTGATGAACCACCCCCCTCGCTCTATTGCCCAATTTCGCCGGAGGGGAAGTGGATGGGCAAGACGTGGACATGGGCCCAACCTTTTCCGACGCGATCAAACAATGCATATGGCTTCGTCGAGGACCAGGCCCCAAACCCGCTTACTGCCACGTCCTCGGCCTCGGCTACTGAAGGCCACCCCGAAGCGCCATCTGGCCCTGTCTTGAGGGTTAAAGGACTGCTCGCAAGCACTCGCTATGCACTCATGCCTGAAGTTTATCAACCAACAACTCAAGACATCAGACGCATCAGAGGATCAACCAACACATCTAAAATTACCAAACCCTATCGCGTATATTCGCCAATCGTACTTTACCGTCATCGTCAGAAATGGTTGTTGAAGTCAAAGAGGGCCTTGAAAGGTTTGCCTAGGAGTGAGACGACTATCTGACATAATGTCTGAGTCACACCATTTGCTGTAACACCTTGTACATCATTCTTCCCATCGTCCCCCTCATTTCCTAGGCTGGTCTACAGACTACTTCAAAACTTGTAATTAGTGCTATGTCTCCAAATTTTGTTACGTCTTGATGTTATTATTCTTGCCTCAGGGCCCAAGCCAAAAATGCGACCGTCGTCGGTCGTTGGTCCGCTCCTCGCCGCCCTCGTCCGCGCCACCTCCGCCCAGATCACCGACCTGCCGCCCAGGAGTGCACAGCCTACGTCTACCCCACCGTCAGCCAGGCTGTCGCTGCAGGAAGTTTCCCACCATCTGGCAGCCCGCCTCCATCGTCCCCAACGACAACAACGCCCTCGCAAAGTATCAGAGCATCCAGTCTCAGATACCGAACATTCCCCAAGATGGTGTCCAGCCTGGCTCCCTCACCGGTAACCGGTCCAACTTCACCTACTCCCCCACCGATCCGGGCTGCTGGTGGACGTGGGCACGCCGATGGACACTGGCAGTCGTGTCTTCTCCATCGCGGTGTCACGAGATGGAGGATGGATAATAAGCGGGACGGAACGTGGCGAGGTGCAGATCTGGAATGCGGAAACGCGACAAAGTGCGAACGATCCGAGGACACCTGGTCTCTGTCGACAGGTGACCAACTCCTTGGACCATGGGAGCACGAAAACTATCTAGTTACTGCAAAGTTCTCACCCGACGGTCGTCTCGTCGCCACCGCCACGTACCTGCGCGAGTCTGTTCGGGTCTAGCATGAGTGGTCCATTTGAAGAGGGTCTCGCCAGTCAAGGGGTCAAGACAGTGGATGTTGCCGTCGCTTTGCAATGCGAAGAGTCGCTTTCCATCGTTCAACCAGGCGAGGGAGTTGTTATAAGCTGAGCCGACTTGGATTTTGAATTCGAAACGGAGACCATCTTCGTCATAGACGTTGATCACCATGATTCAGAACAAGGACCTCAAAGTATGTTACTTTTTCCTTTCTCTTACCAGTCCTTTTACTCGATGTTAGGTCTAAGAGGCTGCGCTGTGTGCCACGGTCGCACTCGCTCTCGACAACCAATCCGTTGCTGCTGCATTAGCGAGGGATGAACCGCATCGCCGACGGTAGATGGATTCCAGGCTCTCCTCGTCTCAGACGGTCGTGTGGCATGCAGACAGATACGCGAACTCGGCGTCCTCGAGATCGCATCGGATGATTCGCTCAATCATGAAGTCTCCGTCACTCAGCGCAAACGCTGATCAGAACAGTTTTTTGCCGTTCGCAAAACCGTGACAGGCAAAGTATGCCCACAAGTTCTTTTCAAGCTCCTCGGCGACTCTTGGTATGTGGCAGGCAACTTGTCTTATTGTTTTCGAGTACGGATCGTCCAGGGATCTGTAGGAAACGTCTCTGCGAGAACGGTGACGTTGTCGCAGCAGGCCTCTTGGAATTTTAATGCAGTGGTTAGACCGATGATGCCCTGCCACTGCTTAGAAAACAACATTCAGGTAACAAAGACATACCTGCCCCGCGTCCCTCCAGGTTATGTTCTCCAATAGTTGTCTGGTAACCCGCCGTCCATTCAGTGCCATTCCACGGATTGACAAACTGTCATGTTCTGGAATGCATGCGAGTCGTCATAGCATAACATCGTGTGGAGAGGTGATTTCGATGGTCGAAAGTAGCGACGCGAGAAACGAATGACAGCAGAAAGTAGGACTCGTTTAGAGGTTGATAAAATACATGTGGACATTCGAGAACGACGGTAGACGGCCAGAGGCTTGTATAGTGATCGTGGTGTGTTCGTCGTTTTCTATGTCCACCCTTGGCAGCACTTTTCGGACTCAGTAGTAGTCTTACAGACCATTTGTCCTGTGCTACCAAAATTGGTCTGTAAGACTAAAGTCCTCGCCTGGGGCCTCACTAAATTCCAAATTAGTCAGAGGGCCTCAGCACACCCTTCCACAGTCGCCCTCCCGAGCCTCCCGCGTGGCCTCTTGCATATTGGACATAACCATCGCGAGGACCTCACATGTGCCCACGATGGTCGAGCATACGCCCCTGCGCACTGCAACCAGCCCAACGCTCGACGTCCAACGTCCTTACGCCACCCCACGATGGTTGAGCATACACCCCCGCGCACTGCTAGTGACTATGCCCTTCGTCCTCCCCCCCGCCACATGCGACCACCGCAAAGATGATGCGGACCGAGGGTGGATAAAAGGTACGTCGTCCCTCGTCCTTTCTGTCTCCATCGCCCTCTAACTCCTCGCCCTCCCTCTCCCGCTCTCGCTTGCCATCCCCTTACGCCCACGTCGCCCCTCATCGCCGCCTTCGCATCGGACCTTTATCGTCTACTTGTCCCTGGGCCCTACCTATTGTAGCTCCATTCTCGATCTTCACCTGGCCGTGCTCGTGATGGGTCCCGAGTTACACCGCGCGTGGTTTTATGCTGCATACAGTCTACCTCCGTTCACTTCGATATCTGGAAAGATAAACCGATCATGTACAATTGACTGCCCAATACAGTTTTTCTCTTTCTTTTCGACGCGCGTGCTAGCCTACAGTCTCTCTGTCGTCGTCTGAGTCGACCGCTCGATATCTATGACGGACTTCGCCCTATCCCACCTGCTCGCCGTCCCACGAGGCTTGATGAGACGTGAGCTCATGCACATGTCACTCGCCACGGCGATCAAGAGCGCGTATCTTGCGTCGATCATTCTCAACGTCCTCGCTCATACATAGTGATCAACGGACACCACTAGAAAACCATCGGGCCAGGACAACTCGAAAGCAACAACAGACCCGCCCTTCAAATCGCTAGTGGTGATAAAGTCCCCTCGCGATGCCCGAAAGCCGCACTCGAAATACGAGAGCACGTTGTCAGGCGGTTATCGACTCATTTCTAGGGATGTGTAATGCTGGATGTGGATCGTACAAGGTGTTTTTTCCGGTTTGACATTTATTACCACAATACCTAGGAAGCCGGACCTTACAGACATGGATGTTCGGAAGCATGTATTCATTATGGAAAGGCTGGATGAACGAGGTGCGTGTTTACTTTTCCGTCTCCCACGTCGAGTCCTCCATTTTTGTCCGGACTCTCCGTTGCATTCATGGCGCACGAGATACACGAGGCGTCGCTCGGATTTCTCTCTCCACAACTCTCATGGATGGCTCAAGACATCCCATTCGGCAAAAAGCATGGCGCGCTAACAATTCGAACCTCCACGAATAAACGGGTGCTCGGCGACTCCGAGTCGGAGGTGGCGCACTCTACCATTCCAGACATCCTCATGCGCATGAACTACACGCCTTCCATTTCTGATCTGGTCGCATTCCACCATTGCTTCATTCTCGAATGTGTGTTCACACAAAGCGAGGCAGACGTCACGCGGAAGCTCGAGAAATATGTCAAGGACTTCCCCGACCTTGTCGCGGTCTGCAAGATTGTCATCAAGGAGAGGCGATATGAGAAACCCGGTGATCAGTCCAGTATAGCACAGGACTACCAGAATTGCCCTGTCTGCCCCATTGGAATCAAGGATTGGATGTCCAGCGACAATAAGGAAGAATTCGCGATGGGCCCGGTAACCCATCGCGGGTTCACCTTCATTGATATCACTGCTGTCGACGTGCACGTCTGGGTTCGCATTGGTGAGACCCATCAACTTGGCGGAGTGCGATACTAGTTCGCAAGCGTTCGCACATGGCGTACGTGGTTCATTGTGTGACTGAAGCATAGTTTATTCACTTCTCGTCAGACACTCTATCCGACTCTGGTCATGGGAGACGTCGACAAGAAGATGGAGCTGATGGCGTTGCGGGTCCGAGACCTCGGTATCTCGTACATCGAAGGTGTTCGCAAGTGAGTCGCCTCTACGTCTATGTTCACGTCCACGTCCAAGTCCAAATCACTGTCTTCGGGTTGCCACGTTTACAGTGAGTTCGCGCATGTTGAGGCAATACAGTGACAGTCTAAAATCAACTTAGCGGACGAAGAAGTGGTCAAAATTCAGAAGTGGTCACCACAGAAACCGCTGTTTGAATGGGAGGTTCTACTTTCGGATATGCGCACCGCGGCCTGGGCAACGGGCTTCTACCGTTACCAGAAGTGGTGCCAAACGTTCAACTCGAAGCGCCCCAGGGACGAATCTGGAGAGGAGTCCGGCGCATCCAAGCGTCACCGGCGATGATGGAGTCCAGTGCATAATGTACACAGTACTACTTTTCCCCTTCCTCCGACAATGTGACTGCTTGCTCGCCAGACACCTGCAGTCTACTGATTATGTATGACGACGGGGCTCGGCCCCACGAGGGTTCTCCGTGTGCCTGCTTCTTTTCTTCTTCTTCCTCCGTCCTCCGAGTCCGACGTAATCCTGGCCCTTCCCTGTTCCCCTTTTTTTGCTCTTTTCAGATCCGTCGATCGGTCGTCGTCCCGTTGGCCTTCCCGACGCTCGTGGCCATCGTGCCAGCGCTGATTCAGGAACTCCGCGCACTCCAAGTAGATCCTGCGTCGCCCAGAGACCGCTTGCTGATACCATTGGCAGCCTAAGCCCGCTGCGAACCCAGTGATTGGCCCATTCAACAACTTTACCTCCATCATCAGTCCAAATGGTGTTGGAAAGTCAAATCTCACTGCGGACACTGCATCTCCGTGCACGACTTCAGTGCACGCGCGGGGACCCGTCTACAGTACTGCCCCGGCATCGCTAACCGCCCTCGTTTCTCGCAACATCGAATTCACTCGTCTTTCCAAGGAGATGTTGAAACCCGTCCTGCGAAAGGAGGGTCCACATCTTTCGTGGCGAGCAGGCAGAGGACACGA
Source organism: Strobilomyces dryophilus (assembly GCA_038089955.1). Classification (NCBI taxonomy): domain Eukaryota; kingdom Fungi; phylum Basidiomycota; class Agaricomycetes; order Boletales; family Boletaceae; genus Strobilomyces; species Strobilomyces dryophilus. Next base: position 23,408 of record JBBPLT010000031.1, on the reverse strand, counting down.
ACCACTGGTTTGATATCAGGACTGCAATTACCATGGCAATACCATAGTCGTCAGTTCGGCAGCAGAATGGTGATCGTGTTGTACCTACCTTTCGGAATAAAAAAGCCTTACGTCTGAATCGTCTCCCGCGGCGACGTGAGGCATTGCTACGGGACTCGGAGGGAGCGTCGATTTGTGCGTGAATTTTGGCCTGCACGTCTTGATACGCGATCATCAAAAGGAAGAACATCATCAGGACAGCGGTGGACTATTATTGATTGAGTGGTTATGATAGGCATGAACACGCTTGTTCACATACGGTCTCTGATCCGGTTGAAAAAATGTACGTCACACGTCAGGACGACCATGGGGCAACCGATGTAGTGGGGGGCTCCCAGGGAGTCGGCTAGGATGCAGGGCACGAGGCAGTACAGTTTATAGCGGGCTCGGAAAAACACGGTGAGGGCGGCCGTTGAGCGATCGGGCTCGAGAAGGGGCGTTGGCGGCGCGAAACGAGCGCTGAGGCTCGGAGAAACACGACGGGGGTGGTCGTCGAGTCGATGGACTCAAAAGAGGGCGCATACGGCGCGAAATGAGCTGTGGGGCCCGAAAAAAAACATGACAGGGGTCCGTCGAGTGAACGGGGCGACCATCAAGCCCAACGGCTCGAAAGGGGGGGGATGGGGCGCGAAACGAGCTGTGGGGCTCGAAGAAACACGACGGGGGCCGCTGTCGAGGCGCTGGGCCCGAAAGAGGGCGCTGGCGGCACAGAACGAGCGCTGGGGGTCCGAGAAATACGGCAGGGGCAGCCGTCGAGCGATCGGGCGGAACAGAGGGCGTTGGCGGTGCAAAACGAGCACTGGGGCTCAGAGAAACATGACGGGGTGACCATCAAGCCGTTGGGCCCGAAAGAGGGCGGATAGGGCACGAAACGAGTCGTGGGGCTCGAAGGAACACGATGGGAGGACCTTCAAGCGTCCCAGCTCGAAGGACGGCGATGGTGACGGAAAGCGAGCGTTGGGGGTCGGAGGGACACTGAGAGGGACCGTTGAGCGTTGGGGTCCGACAGGCGGCGGCGGTGGCGGCGTTGAACGAGCGCTGGGGTGTGAAGGATGGTGATGGGAGCGAGCGCAGGGGGTCGGAGGAACATGGTGGGGTGACCGTCGAGTACTAGGCTCGACAGGATGGCGGGTGCAAGGAGACTTAGCCGCGTCGCGACCAAGTTCAACTAGAACTAAATTAGTATTACATAGTCTGTTGCTGAGCAAAATTTACCTTAGCAAAAAAATTGAGACCGCGGCTCGACTGTGGACACGCTGTCACCGGCTAATTCCTGTGGCTTGGCTACGCGGCTGTGGACCTTGACATAATGCTGTAAGCAAGTCAGGGATTTGCTGATGTCGAAGCTCTGGAGGAAGAGGAAGCACAGCACGCAAGGCGTAACCGGCAACCATCAGAAAGATCATGGTCATCAGCCGTCGCAGCACCACCCGGGTCTCGAACATTCCGTGGAGCATGGTAACAGGGACCCACGATGTCCTCCAAAAGCTCACCGATCGCTGTCTTTCCCAACCCGTAGCGAGGCGCGATGTCGCTCAAGAATATTCCGATCAGAGAGTACGCAATGTCTTCTTCTACCGCCGCGTTCCGCGTCGACGCCAATCGGAGCTTCTCCCGACTCACTCCCAAGTCCTCCGGCCGGAAGCTAGTAATGGCCTGTGCGCCGACTCCCATGGCCCGAGCAAGCTCTTCCATGATGGCCGGAGACTCCTTGTGGTTGGCGTACTTGTCGTTCAGACTCGGATAAGGTTTCCAGTCGCGTGTGTAGAATCGGATGACCTTCGACGCGAGGAGCTCCTGCAAGGTCCAAGCGCGTGTCATCCATCGGCTCCTCAGAAAGTCACCGAGTGCTCCAAATTTCAAAACGTCTGCCAGATAGACAATGATCTCCGCTGCCTCGGCGTACCAGGTGTACATGGAGGTGAGGGATTGGCTTAGGACGGCGCTCGTGCTCTTGTCTATGCAACATATATCTGACCAGACCCATCTCCCATCATCGTCGCGAGCAGTCGCACAGAATTGACGGAGCTTCTCGTTCAATGGCGATCCATCCAGGTCCCAGATTGACCCGACCAAAATGACATCCTGGAACGTTGGTTCCTTCCCTCCCAGATGTGGGAAAACATAGTCCACTTGAAGTACTTCGCGACGCATAGCCGAACATGTGCGCGGTCAATTTTAGTCATTGCGGTCTCGGAAACAAGCTTCTTGAAGGGCGATTCTGATTCAAATGCGCAAATCCGTTCTTGTGCATCGCACAGTCGGCCCGTGGTGACATCGACGAGGACGAGTGGGCAAAAAGTAAAGAACTGGTAAATGGCGGTATCAATGGTATCGAATGTCTCGGTCGGACAGGTATAGTTTGCACGTAGGCCCACATCCACCGTGACACCTGAGCCGAGAAAGGTATCAAAGACACGTACGGCGTATTTCTTCGTCCGGAGAATTTTCCATAATGGAAAGCACCCGTACGTTGATGGCTTCACCATAATCCTCTGCACCGTGAAGAGCCACGAACTTCCTTTCGTACCCAACATACGGCGTGTCATCGAGTTTGATCACCTACGTATAGACATGATAAATAAACCATGTATAAGGAATGCAAAACAAACATGAAAGTGACACACCTCATTCGCATCCATCAAGGCAGCTGCCCACAAATTTCTCGGGGCTTGTCCCTTACTCCGTCTGGCGAGTACATCCACCCGATGGATGGGATTGAGAGACAAGATGGAGGTGTACTGTGCAATTGCATCGTCCTGTCTCCCAGGGGTTAGCATCGCGTCGGCAAGCTCTTCAAGCTTTGCAAGACACTTGTTCTCGAAATCTAAACGACTGCGACGAACTTTGCATGTCGATACTCACCTCGAACCCACACATGTGATCTGGCACGTGATGGAAATCCTATCATACATTAAGTTGATCGATCGGCTACAAGTTGGTGCGTTTTGGTTGATGCGCGTCGCGTACTGTTCAATGGGAGTGAGCCATTTGGCTGAACATTTCGAGGGTTCGAGTGCACAGCCTTGCATTCAATGAATCAAATAAACTAGTGAACGACGCATCTGAGATGGGAACAAAAAGCAGCAGCCTTGTCGGTCCAATGGTGACATTATGTCATCAACGACAATGATGGAAACGGGTGCGGAGCTCAGTCGTGACAGTCGTCGTAAGCGATGGTCTTGTGCGCGATGGCGCCAATGTAGGCCGAAGCCTTCAATTGAGACGTTTTGCGGTTTCTTTTTTTGGACAAGTGATGTTATGAAGTTGCGTAGCAACTGCGACTAGTTCTACGCAATTCGCTATGGCGGCGGTCGGTGACTGCCGGTCCGGTGTGTATGGGGGTGTGGGACTCAGGCTAGTCGGGCATCCTCGGTCATATACTGTCGGAGGGCCGGGGTAGCGTTTTGCGGTAAGTTCGTCTGACGCGTTTGAGCAAGCGAAACTACGGTGAAATGGGCGAGAGACATGGCGAATCATTTCAGGGAGTCCTGTTGAGATCTCAGTGTCCTCGTTGTCCTTCAGGGTGTCATAGTCGAGCGGGCAGGAGCAAACGGCGTGGTCAAGGAATGCTTCGCCCTCATCTTTTTCAGGGGCAGTTTCAATGCTTGAATCGCCAATTTAGGAATGTTTGGCAAAGGCCTTAAAAACAAACAAACGCGCTGGATTCATTCCCTGTGAAGCGCGTAATAATTGCCATGCCTATTTGCTGAATATGACATGGAATAGGGCTCGAGTAAGTGGAATGAAGTCTATGAAGATTGAAAAAAGATAAAGTAATGTTGCTACGAAGGATACAGTGCAATATCTAATGCATGCGATGGCAGGCCGTCCACGTTCCAGTTTCTCTTGTGAATTGTGGGGTGATAAGTGCGTACAGCTCTACCCAACTCGCGCCATTCATCAGGCCACCTGTCTTTCGCATCTCCAAGAAGTTTCTCCGCGAAACCTTGCAAGGTGTCGAAGTTCTGGTTGGCCTGCAGATCCAACTCACGAGTGACGGGCGAGTAGTCACCACGGGTCCATTCTTCCACAGCTTGAACGATCTAGCAGTGCTGCATAGTTCGAGGGTCCGGCAGACGGAGAGAAGACCACGCACCAGAGTTATTGCCCTCGCAGCGTCAGTTACTGGATAACCTCCCGGAGGCGTCTGGTCATACTGTCCTGGACCCCCTTCTCCAAACAGGTATGCATGTAGGACCTTCACAAGGACAGCATCCCCGAACATGCCGCCAGGCCGTGTGGGCTAAATACGCAGCGAGGGTCATGCGAGCATTCAGAACAAAAGAGAAAAAGCTTACCAGTTTACAGTACGGGTGATCTACCAAGATCTTTCGTGCCCTGAGGGCTGCTGGGGGTCCCTTACCACGAGATAGTATGCCATATTCATGGAGTACGAGCAGTCGAGCAGTGTCTTGAGCATACCTACTGTGCTTCAAGGAGGGCAAGAAGTGAGCAGCTTCGAGAAGAGGCTGCCAGTGCTGGTCTGGAACCCGAAGACCGAAGACGATCTGGAGGAGCTGGCTCATTGAGCCCAACTTCCTTGCTTCCATCAAATCAATGCCAAGAGATCGCGGAACATTCTGTACGAGTTGCCCGTAGTGTTGATGGCCCGTGTAGAATCGATGTTGACTCTGCCGGTCAACCAGGGAGTCCTCCTCTACTCCAGCACTACACAGACCCGGGAAGTACTGGCGAAAAAATGCGGTGTAGAGTTGGCGTAAAAGGGCGACGGAAAGCGCGATGTCCAAGTTCTTGGTATGGTCAAGCATTATCCTAGCGACCTCGTCCCCGCTCCATGAATGAGTACCGTCGGTCCTGGGGATCGTACGGCAAAAAATGTAGGTGTCTTGACGGTCAACACTTTTCCTGAGATGAACAAGGACTTTGATGATGACCGGGCGCAGGACTGCAAGATAGAATACTAAGGAGGAAGCGAGCGCCGGAGGTAAGAACCACAAACAACCTTCTTGCCTGGACCTTCCAGATTGTTTGGCAGCCGGCTTGCCGACTGCCAGATATCCGTCTATCAAAAACAGACCACGACTGGCCCCAGTTTCCGCACATCGATTAAACTGTAGTGAAGCAAACTGAGATGCTCTCGGAGGTATACCGCAGATTAGAGCGATAGCGACCAGAAACAAAGAAAGTAAGCGGTCGTTGTGCTGCAGCCAAGCGCGCATCTCCTTCTCAGTGCCGAGCGACCGTAAAAGTGATTGTTCCACCGCATCGATAACTGGTTCGAGTAGAGGACGATTTTCCTCCTGGAGAAAAATAGATGTTGGATCGTTCAGGTCATCCGAAAGGCAAGAAAGGTCTGAAAAAAAGGTGAACGTGTCCTTGGTGCCTTCAGGGAGACACTGCCGGATCAGAGCCTCTGCCTCCAATACGACCCGTCGAGCCTCTTTCCCGATGTCCGCGAGGTCGATTTGATGTCGTTTTCCAACTGCGTCAACGATTATCGTGGTGCCGTCAGGCTGGAACGCATGACCGATCTTTCCACATTCCTTGAACGCCGTAGGGCCAACATCGTACCAGACTGACTTGAAGCGGTCATAGGGCGTGAAATAATCCTGTCCTGGAGCCTTTCGTAACCATTTTTCTCTTTCCTGGTGAATGGACCTGAGCACGATATTAGATGCATATCTGCCTGCCGGTGGCAAGCGGTCACCTGAGAATATTCATGGCCGAATCCCGTTCCACATCCTCTACCTCGACTTCCGGCCCCAGCCCCGATTCTGCTTCGTCTTCGGTTTCGTCATCATGCACCACTCCCTCTGGCTCGTGCACAGGATCGTTCAGTGGAGACACGACCCCCTGCTCTTGGTCGATTGCGGAATTTTCCTGCTCGGGGAGGACGATTTCGCCCTGATTTTCATTGCTGAAGAAAGAAAATACTTCCCTCCCGCCGGCCTGCAGTCGAGCGACATGAGTGACGATGGCGAAAAACCAGTATTGAAGGGTGGCGCAGTCATGCGTGAGTTGGTTGGCAGGCTGGAACTGTAATGTCCCTTGAGGGGATAGCCTCAGCGAGACGAGAAAGAGTGATTGATCAGTGGGACATTCCATCTTTCTCGTGCCGTGGATCTCGTGGTGAACGAGGGAGACAAGTAACTTGTGGACTAACACCATAGCGTCGGCAACGCATTCTTCTTCTTCTCTGGAAACGAGATAGTCATACAGTGACTTGGTGGCCAAGGCTTGCTGCTTGTTGCAAGTGACGGAAAAATTGCCGAGGGATTTGAGATCCGACTTGTCTTTCAGTCGAGAGAAGTGATGGATGCGAAGCAACATACACAGTGTCTTCGTCATCAATGCACGATACCGGATATATGATTGCCTGGTCAGAGGGCGATAATGGGCTTTTGTGCTGGACAAAGGGTTTAAGCTACCCATCAAACATAACTGAAAGGCGGACTCACCCGAGCGTGATTGCTTTTCGGACGGAGGGGTGACAGGTGTCTAGGAAGGCGTTGGCATCCTTAAGATAGCGCACCAGCAAGGTGTCAATGTGGAGCAAACCCTTCTCCAGCATAGCTCGCCTGCGGAGGAAAGACTCTACTTCTTTTCCTTTCGGCAATGCCACCAATTTCATCAGCGAGTCGATGTCCACGTCTTTGAGACCCTGCAGATACCCAGACCAACCGATAGCTACCAGATGAGGTGCACCTATCGGAACACGAGGTCGCTCCCTTGGAACTACCTCCTGGCGGTGCGGTGGAGAATTCGGACCAGTGGGAGACCAGCCTTCCGGAAGTAGTATGATGGTGTCGCTGAGTCGATGACGACCCCCACGACCCCCGAAGTTGCCAAGTTTATATGGTCTGATGATGAAACGCGGGCGAAGGCTATGTTTTGGTGGACATACAAGTTTCGCGGATTTGTGTTCTTCCCTATAATGGCAGCCTAGCGATTTCCAAACGAACCATCGAGGCTGTGGGCAAACGGGGCACCGATAGGATAGCACTGGTGTCAATCCGGGGATTGGTTCGGAAAGGGTCTCGGGGAGATCGAATGCAACCAAGTCCTCCGGAACGCCATGTGATGTGAGCAGGTGGGAAATAATGCGACTGTAGACCTCCTTCCTTTTTTTGCCAGTGACGGTTACATCTAGATCGTCGGTGTGTTTGCTAAAGATGTGGTGGCCAAGGTGTCCAGGAGGGTACAATAAGCCACACTTCTCGCAAACGAAGCCGTGCGGACCAAAGTACATCTGTAACCTGTGAAGAATAGCGCACTGCGTGAGCGGTGTAGACGGGCACCCTCTAGACGGGTCAATGTGAATCATCTCAGAGCAATATGGCACGGAATCTCCAGCAAGAGAAGCGGGGAAGTCGCACGTCTCAGCGGGGTATCCACCGCTTCCTCTGGGAGCACGCATGCATATTTTTTTAAGCGGGGGAGCGTGATGAGATTTTGTCCTGGGGCGCTTTCCTTGCAATGGAGGAGAGATTGACGCCGAGCGATCACCTTTATTGTCCGAGTGGGGGTCACCATAGTCCGAATCTGAGTCGTCCTGATAGTCAAGATCTTGACAATCGTTTCCTTCCACAGAGCGCCTAGAATGGCGTGCTGAACAAGCAGACGGCGTTGAGGTAGGCGATAACGGTGGGTGTGTTAAAGATGGAGAAAGGGAGTTGGCTGTCGGCAAAGATGAGGAGAGTGCTGGGGAGAGCGGAGACACATGACCTGATGGTCCGTTGAACCGAATGACGGGAACCGAAACGCAGTCCATGACAAGTCGCCGATGAAAACCAGGAGCCATCTTCATCCGAGGGGCAAAATCTATTCTTTCGCTACTGCCAGTGACGCTCCTCAATTATCCGGGGTGGGGTGAGGATGGAGCGCAGTACACAACGGACGCAGTAAAGTTGAACGGTAAATTTTTGGGTCTGGTTTCACGAAGAAGGAACGAGGACAAATCTAGTCAGCGACACGGAGGATATAGGTATGACGGCATCGTCCTACCTTAGCTCTTTGCTTAGCCGAGTATCGGTTGCGTTGGAAATTGTCACTGCTTGCAGCAAATTCAAAAAATGGAGTTTGAATGGCCAGATTCGTGGCGACGACGAGATTCGCAAGACAGTGTCCAAAAATGGTCTCTACATGAGCTACGTGAAATCTGACGTGGGAGTATCGCTGGTTAGGGATATACGAGCTGAAGTGGACGAGGACGCACGGATGGAGTTGGGTCCTGGGGATGGAGGGAGCAGGCAGGTGCGGCAGCTGTGGGCTAGCTTTTTGAACAAACGCCGAGACTGTGACGATGCAGCCTCCCAGCTTCCTGCAGTTAACACTGTGCTCCTCGATTTGGAGTGGGAGACCACACGCCTGGGATAGACAGAGTCGCGTGTCGGGTTCCCGCTCGAGGACGCAGTGACGACATCAGCCACAAAGTGGAAGTGGAGGCTTCGAACGGAGCTCGACACCTCGAGATTCCCTTGCCTTCCATGCAGCGTTCGTCATCTTTGAGATTGACACTACAGAAAGGAGCAAGTAAGCGATCTAGAATTCAATCCAAACATCGATACAACCAGCTCGCAAAAGCGTAGGACATGGATGCTCTAGGTGAGGGTGATTCGTGGCACTGGAATCTTATCTTCGTCAGCTGGGCCGAGCGAGAACGAGGAGAGGATTGAAACGCGCACAAAGAAAATGCAGCGCTTCGCAGCGGCACCCAAGGGTGCTGACATCCGAATGGCACCTGGTGCGACTGCTCGGGGGTCGCTCTGGACAGGAGCTTCCACGCCGCTGCTATTATTCGAGTGAGTGCTCCGGGACACGGCCCACGAGCGTCGCCAACGTGCTGTCGCTCATCCGGGACGAGAACGAGGAAAAGTATAGATGTCGAGAATCGACGATGGTAGTGCTGATACGAGTGGGGATGAGAAGCATGAACTCAAGTAAAAGTGATGCCGGTACTGAGGAAAGGAAGGCGCTCATGTAGTGGCAGCAGAGTCAGATCCTGAAATAATAAAGTTTCGATGATGAAAGGGAGCACAATAGGAAATTCCTATCAGCGACTTAACGAGGCACGAAGCAGCCGATGCGTAATCTGCTGGGTGCCACAGTCTAATCAGAGGGCCTAGGCAGTTCAATACCACTAAAACCTCAAGGTTGGTGAACCAGTTGGTAGGTAGTCTCGTGGTTGTCGGATGGCCTTATCGCTCGCCGTCTGTCAATACTTAAGCGGAAGTTGATCTTTTCGGGCCACTGTCTCGTTCTTAACTCCCTGATGGTGTGATGACGGTCAGAGATTACTCTTTCGCAGCGTAGGACCCAGACCAGGTGGGCTGATTCGGTGAGAGGATTCTTTTCAGTCGGGTGTGAGCTTTCGCCAGAGGTGGGGTATTAGATGATTTGTGGAAGTCAGCCGTGGCCTACGGCGGGAACACTGGACGAGCGGACACGAGCGAACTGGACCGAGCTCTGTTGGGGCGACGACGACGTACGGGCACAAGGAGGCGCGGCGGGGAGGGTGCACGTGACGAGTATGCCAATAGTTTGGACATGATTTCTTCGTGCCTAAGATGAGGCCGACCATGTCCCCCTTTCTTCTCCTGTTCTACAGCGACCTCCACCGACTCTTCTTCCTTCACGTCTTTCACCTTCCGCAGGTCCACGTCCTCCGCTGCCTCTTCCACGGCCAAGCACATGTTTCCCTTCCATCCTGTTTTCGCTCACCAGAGCCCGACAGTTGCGACGTCTTTGTACGTGCATCCAGCCCCGCGCGTCCTCGTGTCTAACGACGCCAGCAGTTTGACGTCTCGATCAACGCCAGACCCGCCGGCCGCATCGTGCTCAAGCTCTACGATGACGCCGTCCCGCGCGCAACTTTTGCGAGCTCGCCGTGGGCACGGAAAAGGACGGCAAGACCCTCGGGTACAAGAAGAGTTCGTTTCACCGCATCATCCCCGAGGTCCATCCCTTCCGCCTTTTTTTTCTCTCCCACTCCCAAAGCCCATGCTGACGCGCCGCAATTCATGATTCAGGGCGGCGACTTCACGCGACACGACGGGACCAGCGGCGTCTCGATATACGCTTCAGGGTTGGGTTCTCCTCGCCGTGCTCACACCGCGGGTCGGACTGACGCGCCCGCGCGCTCAGACGAAAACTTCATCCGCAAGGACGCCCGACCGGGCCTGCTCTCCATGGCCAACGCGGGTCCCAACACCAACAGGTCTCAGGTGAGCCCGCCCGGACCGTCCCCGAGCGTCGCGCTGACGCCGCTCCTCGCACGTTTCCAGTTCTTCATCACGCCGGCAAACACGTCGTGTTCGGCGAGGTCGTCGGGGGTGTGAACATCGTCAAGACGATCGAGTCAAAGGGTTCGAGCAACGGTATGCCCTCGACCAAGGTGCTTATCGAGGACTGCGGCTTCGTCGAGTGAACGATGGACGCCGACATGAAAAATATCTCGCCTATTTACAAGTCTCGTGTAGGTGCCCTCGAGGTAAGGAATCCTTGGTTTCTAGCTCGAGTTCTCCGAGTCTCCGTCGAACATGTAGGCTCTACACGTCTCCACTTGGTAGTCCGTCAGTGCTAGACTCAGGAAACCTGGTCAACCAACACGAACATGGACTTTACACTCCGTCTCGCTGTCAGTAGCCGGTGACCTCACTGGCGATGTAAGAGGAAAGCGCGGGAATGGTAACTGAATTACGGTGAGCGTGTGCCGCGATAGAACGATTTCCGCAGCCTCACGATCGCGATCCAGGGACGTGTCGTTCTCTTATCCGAACAACCAATCGGAACGGCCGCCCCTCTGGCGTTTCTCTCACCATCCAACCCGGACAGCTCGTCGTCATCGTCAGCACCAACAGGAGTGGGAAGTCGACGATCTTCAAACCCTTGAGCCGATTTTACGAATCGACCTCGGGCAGCATCCTCATCGATCGCATACCGATCGAAGAGTACCACATGGCTGACCTGTGCAACGCGATCGCAATGCTTACCCAAGATCACTCGTTTTTCCCTCTCCGTGGAAGAAAACATCAAACTGAGCGCGTCGAACCCGGAAGGGATGGATAACGATCAGAAAATAGGGGAGGCCGTGGCGGCAGTGGGCGTGGAGAGCATCGTGAAGAATTTCTCCGCCGGGTACGACACCGAGTTGGGCCCTGTCTCGCTCGACTATGTCAGCTATGCTGGTCAAGGAAACAAATCGCTGAAGACCCTCCAAGAGACTTGCGCAAATCCACGGGTGTTTCAGGCGAGTCCGGTCCCGCGGCGTCTCGTCGCTGATCTGCTTTTGGCGCGCTCAACTCGTGGAAACAGAAGCTCGTCGCGTTCGTCGGATCACCTACTTGCTCGTGCTACGAAGCGCCTGACTGATACCGCAGGGCCCGCATGTTCATGCGCCTGTTTAAATCCCCCATCAAGCTCGTCGCCGTCGACGAGCCCAGCTCGGCCCTTGATCCCGAGGCGGAACACCGATTCCTCCCCAACCTCCGGGAGGAGTGACAAGGTCGGACAAGATGAACTTCGTTACACATCGACATGGTGTGCGTGACACGGTTTTTTTGGAGGGGTTTTGTCACGATCTGAGACCTCTTGTCGCTCTAGAAGACGTCGTCGAGACCGGCATGCACGCCGATCTCATGGCTAAGGAAGAGGAGTATATGCCTGTATAGCATTCAGGCCGAGGGGCTGGCGAGCAGTTGACGACGGACCTGGTGCTGTTGGTGAACGCTACTTTCGCCGGCGAGCTTGGGGAGGGCGATCGATGAGGAAAATGAAGCGAGCGTCTCCAAGCCAACGTCATATGTATTAAAATGGGCATTGTAGGATGTACTTGTATACCCACTCTCATTTCCACCCTCCCTCACAGCGATCGTCAATCAAATGAGGCTTTGAGCTCCCTCACCTCACCCATCACCTCTTCCAACTGGACCTCCGCTTTCTTTACCAAGCCGTGCAATGTAAGGATACTTGCTTCGATCTTAATGAACCGCACCCTCAGGTCTCCAAGGACCTTCTTGCTTGACGCTGGCTTTCCAGAGGCGCACGGTGACCCGTCGGTGGATGCCATAGGACCTTCGTGCTTAATCATCAATTTCTGAGGGTTACCTTCACCGTCTGATAACGTCTGCCTCTCTGTGACGGCCGGTTCCTGTTTACTGCTGACTGCAAATGGAGTGGATAAGTTTGAGATGGTTTGGAGGATTCCGTGACAGACCTGGGATGGACTCCTCCTTTTCAGTTGTCATTGCCTTATTTTCGTTCAGCATGCTACAGTCACCAGACTTTGTCGTCGCTCCATCGGATACTCCCAGGGTAACATGGTCGCACAAGGATGAGGGAAGATGCCTCACTGCCTCGCTTAGAGTTGAGGTGGTGGAAGGCAGCCGGGGACGGGAAAGACGCTGCTTGCGTGCGCCACGGGGCGGCCCAACCTTGATTCGGGCACTGGATTCTACTGAGTGGGCTGTGGGTTCAGAGCATCTATCCTCGGACTGGTGTAGGCGGTGTGGGCGGGGCCTGTTCCGGGAGATCACTTCGGTGTTCTGCTTCCCGGCTTCCAGCTTGTGTTTTTTGCTCGGAATTGCGCTCACCACGTCCAAGTCACAGGCGCCCGTTGACTCCATCGGCTCGTCCAAAGGCAGTCGTTTTCGCTTTGGTTTGAGCGTCGGCTGACACCCAGCCGGACCTTTTGGATTGGGGAACTGTCAATACGTGCTGCGACATTTTTCACGAGACAGGAACACCTTTTTTGCTACTGGATTTTTGGATACTCTCCCCCTTGAGTCCCCCCCTCGCCTCCCATTTGGCGACTAGATCGCCAGTACAATCATACTTTGCTACCCAACTTTCAGGCCAAGCCTCCCCGGTCTGAGGATCGTTTCCGACCCACTTGACCCTATACTGCGCGCCAGATTCTCCAGTGATCTCGTGGACAGCCCACAAGGTGTCATCGTCGTCGGACTGTGGGATGAAGGGGTCCTTCCGAGAGGTGCGGACGTCCTCGGACATCAGACGCGTGAGTTGAGAGGAATGAGCACCACGAAAATTGGACACTGGAGCGATGGATTTAAGCTGAGGATGCAGTGGCGACGGCATCGGCTCACCGGTCGAGACTCGGTCTCCATTGCTACCACGAATAGAAATAGGCACTGACGGCAGCCAGGAAGGACTCGGACTGGGATCTAGATGCAAGAGATACAAGTCTACGCGGGCCGCTACATTACCATTTACGCACCTCGACGACCGAGCAATGAGATCTGAGTCGACCTCTTCGAGTAAGGCGTCACAACGTCTTCGTCTCTCGATGCCAGATGCACCCTTAGGCTATGAACACAATCCAGAGGCGCTCTCTGCGCGACATGAAGTCTGGCCGCAGATCAAAAACGTCGAGCAGCGCCAGCCCAAGGGATCGATCTGGTTCTGGCCGCGTCGTGAGAAGACTCGGGGGTAAATGGAGTAGTATGAAGACTCAATTCGTGCGCGGGTTACTATATAAGCGACATTGTACTTCTTTCTTAGCACTTGGATGTCAAATATTGGTCTAAGGGTCTGATCAGAAGTACGACGGCAACCCGACGTGACCGCACAAACGTGACAAACGCACCGCAAGTTTGTTTCCCCGGTTATCAAGACTTGTGCGCTGGACGACGAGCGCCCACACCGCCCCCAGCGTCGTTCGTCATTCCACAGGGCACGCGCTCACGTCCGACCGGTTCTCGACGAGGCCTTTTTGGCGGGTCGCGCGGCGAGATCGGGCGAGCGTGGAGCATGCGGCCAACAACACGTGGCCGGTACTTCGCCTGCTAGCCTTGTCCTCGTCCCGTTTTCGCTGACGTCGTCGGTGATGATGCACGTGCCATCCCCTCGACCGAGTTCCCTCCCTGCTCGACCGAGTTCACCCCTCGTGTACGAGCCGTCTCGACGCCTCAGTGCCTCTGGGGCGCTGGACCATCCTTGGTTCAGAGCCGAGCCCATGTTGGTGCGCCCGCAGACTCGGAGGGTGATTGGCCTGGGCGGCCTGCGTGGATGGAGGCAGTGTCATGTTCGTTTACTTTGGAGGGGCAGACGCGTGCGCTCAGGGACCTGTTACGGCTCTATGTCGCTAGCAAGGAGCCTCATGTAGCGTACTCCCTGCTCTGGTATCATTAAAGGAAGATCAATCGTCGCATAAAGCAACAAGGACAACATCGGGTGAGCAGAGCATTACAAAACCAAACAGAAAACGGAGGCGAGTGATATGCAGTAGAGGTCGTCATCCGGGCCACGCTCTTGGTCTGGACTAGAATGTGGTTATCGATCGCGAGGCCTAGCAAGGAATCAATACACGTCCAGAGGCAAAAAACGACAGGAGGTCGTACTCTGAGTCGCATTCGCCGTCTTGCAAATCCCGATCAGGTGGTGACTTAGCTCAAACATGTCATTCCTGTAGACACCGGCCTTCTCTGTCCGAGGTCACTGATGGCGATGGCCAGACATCAGTTATCGACGGCGTCATCTCTTCCTTCGTAGTCAGTTTGGTGGCTGTTTTGCTCACTCACTGTGAGTGATGTGTGTAGGAATTTGAATCAGTCGCGATTCGCGATCAAATGGCCGTAGATAGCAAGTCAATAGGAGTGCAAACGTACCACACCCCGAACCTTCTGTCAGGATAGGCAAGTATACTGTGAACCGGGTGAGCAGCAGCATCAGATGGTAGAATACAAAATAGTAGGCACACACCGAATGATATTAGACTCGCCGTCGCAACGACGTCATGTGTGATGCGACTGTGGCAAGTACTTGCCATATTAGGCGACATTCACTTACCTATGTACGACTAAGTGCCAACTACCGACGACGACGACCGACACCGATCGCGATCCATCGACATCCCACCATCTTGTTGTCCGCACCCCCACGCTCAATAGTAACTGTGCCACAACACAGATCGGCCCGATGATCCACTATCTCACAACAACGCCACTCGCCTGCCCAACAGCGCCTGGTCGAAGAGGCCCGCGAGGACGGTCCTAGCAGGCGCGCCGTGCCTCGACTCGGTCCCCTCACCAACCTAACGACCCAACCATGCGAGTAGCAGACAAGGCAACCCAGAAACTGGTGAGGACCGACACCGCCGCCTACCCAGCAACGCACCGACAATAGGGACGAGTGTCACGAGGAGGACGAGAAGGACAGACCAGCAGGTGCGTGGCGTGCCGGATCGATCTCCTCGCTACCTCACGACCTGTGCCATGCGAGTCACCACGCAGATGACCCGACGAGGACGAGAGGGCCACAAGAACACGAGGACGTCCCCAGGTGCGTGGTTACCGGGTTGCTCGTCTCGTGTCCTAACCACCCACGACGTGTATACAGCCCAGTCGCCTGCCCAACGAATCACACACGAGGACGACGGTGCGTGGCACATCGACTCAATTTCCTCACCAGGTCTCGGCGTAGACGACCAGAAAAGTCGGGCGCCATGCCACAACGCTCGACGTAGTCGCATGGCCAGCAACACCCGGACATGTGACACGAGGAGGTCGTGAAGACCATCAGGACAGCAAGGGCGACGAGGACGACGGTCCGACAAGTGCGTGACATGATGCCAGCTCGACCTCTCGCCATCTAACAACCCTCATCGTTGAGTAGCCCCGCAGATGACGAAAACACTCGCGGCAACATGCCACGATGTCCAACGCAGCCGCCTGCTGAACCACTCCCGGACGAGGAGCGCGATGACGACAGTCCCAGGTGCGTGGCGTGCTGGCTCGATCGCTCACCATCTGATGATCCCCAGCGTCTGCGTAGCCTCACAGATGTCCAGAGCGGTCGTGGCGTCGCGCCACCATGATCGACGCAGCCGCCTGCCCAGAAATGCACGGATGAAGACGAGGGGAGGACAAGGAGGCCCACGACGCACACAAAGGCAGTGAGGAAAACGCTCCCGCAGGTGCGTGTCATGCCACCGTGATCACCTCGCTGTCTAACGACTCCCAACGTGCGCGTAGCATCGACGTCCCGAACAGTCGGTGCCATGACTCCGGAGGTAATCCAGGCCAACACCACCCGGAAAAACACGACGCAGAAGAGGGGAAAGCTCATAAGGACGACGAGGACAACGCGGACAACGGTCCCGAAGGTGCGTAGCACGCGAGCGAGATTGCTCGCCTTCTAACGACTAGCACCGTACAGTAGCCGCGTAGACGACCACGACACGCGTGGCACCCATGCCATGTCGTCCAACGCAGTCGCTTATGCCGTCGTGATCGCCTGATCGGCTAATGACCCCCATCGTCCGAGTAGTGACACCGCGCAGACGATCACGATGGTCGTGACGCTGTGCTGTGTCGCTCAAGGACCTCACCAGGAAGCCACCAGGACGAGGAGGACCACGGGGGATGACGGTCCCACAGGTGCGTGGCACGCGAAATAGATTGCCTCGTGTCATGCAACTCAGTCGCTGCCCAGCAACGCCGCACAAGGACGAGGGCGACGGGAACGGCAGTCCCGAAGGTGCGCCGCCATCGAATGACCCCCATCGGCAAGTAGCCGCGCAGATGACCGCAGCACTCGCGGCACCATGCCATGACTCCCAACGCAGTCGTCTGCCCAACGACACCCAGAAAAGAGCCGGAGGACAAGGGTTCCAGGTGCGTGGCATGCCGGCTCGATCGCCTCGCCGCCTAACGACTGTCTGCGTCCGCAAAGCCTCACCGACGACCCGAACTGGCTTGGCAGCGTTCCACGATGGTCGGCATGGTCACTTGCCCAGCCACGAAAGGTGTGTGGCACACCATCACGACCGCTCGCGATCTAACGACCACGTCGATGACAAGACTCATGGCACCACGCCATGACGCCGAACGTAGTCACCTGCGCAGCAGTAGCCTGAGGAGCATGAGGGCGACGATCCCAGGTGCGTGGCACGCCGGCTCGCTCGCTCCACCATCTGACGATCCACATCGTCCGGCAGCCTCAGACGACCCGAATAGTCGCGGCACCGTCGTGGCACGGTGCTGCGACTCTAGAGGTAGTCGCCGGGCCAGCAACACCAAACGTGGAGCACGAGGAGGTCGCGAAAACCAGCCGGAGGGTGAGGGCGATGCGGACGACGGTCCCGACGGCGTGTGGCACGCCAGCGACATCGCTCGCCATCTAACGATCCTCACCGTCCAGTAGACGATCACGACACGCGTGGCACGCCGTCGCGATCGCGTCATCAGCCGATGACCCCTCATGTTTCAAGTGGCCGCGTAGCGGTGCCACGCCGATCGATGCACAGCGTGTTGCAACCGCATTCAACTTTAGAAGGATGGCATTTTGGGGCTCGCGGTGTGCACGGCGGAAATATAGTAACGAGTGCCACGTCGGACGTGTGGGACATACACTCATGATACAGACGACGATGGCGAATAAACAAACGAAAGAACCTGCGAAGAAGAAATCGAGTACAGAAGCAGACAGGACATACGATGGTGCTGACACTAAATGGACAGGCAACGAAGGTGAGGACGGCGTAGCATCTGGCATGGGGAATCTCACCTTAGGTTGGTACCCAGAAAACGAGCGAGACGGTTGTTCTCCCGGAAGATGTTGGTACGGAAGGCATTGCTGGACGCCTGGAAGAGAACGTTAGGGACGCATTCTCGGTCTCCTCTCCGACGGAACTGGCGATGGAGGTGCCGTAGACGTCACATATGCGACGCCATTTCACTGGCTCTTTCACGAGTGTATCAAGAAGCATTTCCCGGATACCTGCCTCTACTAGCCTTCGGTCAAGGTCTAGAAGACGTTGGCGAAGGTGGCGAGGCTGGCAAGGTGGCAGGATGTCTCGTTCCTTTACTTAAATAACTATGTTTCTCTACTTCTCTACTCATCGTGACCGCTTTCGTCGACAATCGACAATATACGATGTTCCACAGAGACCTTGCCCGACTATGACGTACGATACGAGATCACGTACAGTATAGACAGGGGTGCCCGGGCACTGCAGTCTCTACTAGTATCAGACTTACGGTCACCGACAAGCCACTTCAGTATATGATGGTCACAATCATCTCGTAAACTCTTCGTGACGAAGCACGGGGCGTTATGGTGGTCCCCTGGGGACGTCGTAGTCGACGATTCGGTCTTCTCGCACGAGTTGCCCTAGAGGCGCAGCAGCGCGACGGCGGCCAGTTTCACTTGCTAGGTGTAGACGCCGCACTGCTACGATGGGTCAATGGGCGATCTCTGATGAATCACCCGGCAGAGTAGGAGCCTACGAGCATCTGGGACTCCGAGTCGGAGGACGTCGATCTTGACATAGGTGAGTTCGTGCCGGAAGGCGGGCTGGACGAGGGACGTGAACGGGGGGAACTGGATGATGGGCATGATCAAGGACAGAGACGACCGAAAATGGTTGTAATACAGCGAGTAGCTACTCAGGCCTTGGCCTTTGCCAGGGCTTTGCCGACCACGTCCCGTCTCGCCTTTTTCGCCAATATGACCTCAAAGCAGGCAAAGTCGTCGAGCGAGCGTTGCTTTGGGATCGACGCGCGCTTCCTTGCCAACGCAGAGTCTTCCCATTGGGCCACGGTCCCCTCTTTGTCGAGCTGCTTGCAGATCGCGCCAGGGCCGGCGCCACGTAGGAGCTTGGTCAGGCAGAGCGGGGCAAAGGAGAGATAACGGTAAGAAAACGCCTGACGGGGGGGACCGAGGTCGTGGGGCCATCAATGATGGCCTGTGGAGGGGTGAGCAGCGATGCGTGTGTGCGTGAAAGCTACATGCCCGGTTGTGGTCGATGATTTCGGCGATGACGATGTTGCCCGTAGAGGAACCCCAGTTGAGCAGGATGACGAGCGTGGAACGACGGCAGCGGAAAAGGGACGCACCTCGCCTCTGACGAGGGGGATTGTGGTGTTGGCCCGATTGATGAGGATGGAGTTCATGAGTCCTAGGAGGGACAGCACGACGAGGTCGCCGAGAAAGAAGGCCATGGGGGGAACAGTGTTGTCTGGGGAGAGGTCAGATGGGGACGGCGGTGTCGTAGGGAGACGAACCCGGGTCACGGCCGTAACATAGTACGACAAGGTAGTACATGAAGAGGAAATGTCGCGCTCATGACGAAACGCGTTGTGGAGTTGAGCAGCGGGGCGTCCGGGGGTCACGGAAGAAGGGCATTTGGCACAAACAAGGACAAAAGCATGACCGCGGATGCAGCAACGCAAGCGACAACAACGACCTGTACCTGCAAGAGGGCCATGTTTCCAAGGATGGTCTTGCGACGTCATTTCAGGTAGTCGAGTTCGCCCATCTTGGCGACAGTCGTGAGCCTCGCGGAGATTCATCCCGAGGTTGCCCTTGAGGTTCATGATGACGATGACGATCATAATGAGCTCGCTGACGGTGCGCATGGCGATCCAATGCTGCAGAACCAGTCGGTTTCAGTCGGTTTCTCGGGAAACGGAGAAAGCCATGCGTGGGGCTCACCGACACGTGGTCCAAGAGTTCACCAGTGAATAAAAAGCTGATGGTGGTGAGCAGCAGGGTTGGTGCGGTCTAGACGCTGGGTCACCTGAATTGTGCTCCAAGATGGCGTTGATGACTTACCTCGACTCCGAGCGGTCCCCGGATGATGCCGCTCGCGCGGCTAACCGCTCTGTACCTCTGGTTCTGCCCTCCGCGCCAAAGATGGAGACGCTGCCGTCGTCTGAGTTGGGGTCGTCGGGGCGGATGGCGTCGAGCTCGATGTGTGGGAAATGAGTCGACTCAGGACTGAGCCCGACTTATATAATCAGCAACACAACACTCACTGCAGAAATGATGAAATAACTAGAGACAAACTGAATGTCGCTACAAGTAGTAACTAGACCTAACTGTACTTTCAATAATATCTGTAAGCAATCTATACCGGATCAAATTTTCGACACACGCACACCTCAACCAGACTGTAACCAGACACACGATAGCTCCACCACTGCGCAATCTGGACACCGACAGGTAGTTCAACTACCCAGACCCTGGCCCGACACAGATATCTACTGGACTAGCTATCCAGACGTCCATTTAATGGTCATGGATACAGTGTAGGCATCCACATTTTTTCACTAAGTCCATTGCTCATACCATGCCATCTGGTGAAGAAAACATGGTTATCATCGAGATACCTCTGAAATATAACGAGGTATTCAAGTTTACATACTACCCAAACTATCTGGGACCTGTGGTAACTAGTATTGTCTTTATCTTGTCTCAGCACTAAATCGTGCTGGTGACCGCTCACAGACCATTGAAATCAGGCCATGTTCTGAGGATATCCCATCACTGGAATCTCAATGACCTCCTGATCATCTTAAACCTGACCAGACGCTTGTCAATATCACTCCAACGAGCAGTTTATTTGCCTCAAAAACTGGCATGACCAAAGAAATGAGTATGAGCATAATTATCTTTTTTTTGTCACTAATGCCTTGAAAACGAAGATATGAGCGCGACCGAGCCCAAGAGCGACTGAGAGATCCAAGCAGTCATCCAACAGATCAAAAAGGTATGTACTTATTTTCATCCGCATGCTTCTGAACTGAGTGCTTATGTCCCCAGCGAAAACTCGGCAAAACTGTCGAAGAGAAATTGTTTATTAGCTCTTGTATCCCATTGTAGAGACCGGTAGGCCTCTACGGTCGTATTACCCATTCCTACCACATTCTGACCATACATTTCCTTCCCCTGAGCCTCCTTATCCCACTCTCGTCCCTCCTATCTCACTCCGAGCTTACTTACCATAGACCGAGTACATAGACCGACGACCAGTCCCGAGCCAGTCGCACCGGTCCTGGTTTTCTGAAGACCGGTCTGTTCGACCGGCCTGGCAGCTTGCTACTTGTATCTCCGGACCTTGCCACGTATGTTCGCACCCTCGTTACCGTTGTCTTGGCGCTGACCTTAGAGTTGGCACCCTTGTTTTACCTCATTTTACCTCTTTCCCCCATTTACCTTGATAGACTTACCTACTCGTTGTCAAGTCTCGGCAGACCTGGACTATATAGCGATGTAGTTAGACTTATGCAATCCAGCTTCCGTTTGGCTCACAACCACCGTTCACCGTCTCGGCCCGTCGCCGATTACCGTCACCGTCACCGTTCACCGCCTCGGCCTGTTGCCGACCATCGTCACTGTCACTGTTCATGCCCCCGCTCATGACCGCCTCGCTGTTCGCTCGTTCCAACTGCGTTCTCGCTCAAAGACCGGTCTACCAGTCTTGTTCTACGCCTACCGGCTTCGTTCTACTCAGCGTCCGGACTACCGGTCTATCGACCAGCCCAACCGGCGCACCTTCTCAAGCACCCGGACCGCCGGTATCTTGTTCTCGATTGACGTTCCTCTTCCCAGACCTCTACCAGGGTCCTCTAGGGGTGACCTGCTCGCTTCTACACACCCCCTCTGATCTCCTGGACTTGTCCCCGGGCTAACTGGACTTACTCACCTTAGTCCACCCAGGACACCTTGGATCTTTAAAACTGGAGCCCACTGCGAGGGACTCACAAAGAGGTTCCAGAAGAGTTCTTCATCGCACTGCCGAGCGCATCGAGCTCGAAAATTTACTCACCCCGTTTAGGAATTTGTCACTTGAGGAGGAATCTTTTTTTTATCCGGTTCCCCCTTCCAACACGACACACAACCACTCTGATCTCCCTGAATTTACCAGCCCAGAACGTTCCCTTCCGTCGGGCGAAAATACTGAACCTTTTTTCGCCACTGACAGCAATCAGTCCAATTGGTTCAGCAATTCCTGGCTCCATTCTCCGTCTCCGTAATTAGTCACTCAACGACTACTGGACCCAATATCACCCCTGACAGCCCAGAACGCCGTGTCTAACGCTGCCGCGGAAATTTTAACCGACGAACCGATCACCAGGCACTTCTCCCGCCGGTCGTTTATAGAGTCTAGTCCGCCAAGGATACTGGGAGGATTCCCTACTTTGCCATTCTCTTCACCACTCTCAGACCTTTCCACACCGTCATCGGGATCGTCTTCGCCGTCTCTATCTTCTCTCCTCAACGCTAGCGTCTCTTACTGACACACCCTGCTTCCCCCGGACTTCACTCCGGGCCGTCCAAGTTCGCTGCCGACACCGTCATCACCGTTCGGTCTATTCAACACCGACTCTGCCTCGGCATCAACACCCTCCAGTCCATCACCGGTCTTACCGCCTCCATCACCGGTCTTACCACCTCCATCACCGGTCTTACCACCTCCATCACCGGTCTTACCGCCTCCATCACCGGTCTTACCGCCTCCAACACCGCCCTTATTTCCCCCTGCTCCACCGGCACTGATGGCTAACCCCGTACAGATGCCTCTCCGCGGCTCGCACAGTGCCCCCAAATTCGACGGGAAGACGCCGGCTTTGCTGCTGCGCTTCCTCGAAGACGTCGATACTATTGGCACCGCCACTACCATCACTGACACTGAGAAGATTCGGTATGCCATCCGGTATGCCGATCTCGAAGAGTCCGAAGGCTGGGAGCTTCTCGACGAAGCTGCTGCCACCGTTCCAGGCTGGGCTGTATTCGTGGCCGCGGTTAAAAAGTTATATCCCGGTTGTGAACAAGTTAACTGTTACAGCTGGGCTGACATCCAGTACCTCGTCGAGGAATACCGGGGCAAGCAGATGCGCACCCTGGAGGACCTCGGCGAGTACTCTCGCAAGTTTAACAAAATCGCCACCATCTTGATTCGGGTGAAGAAGCTCTCGGACCTCGATCAAGGTGCTCTTTTTATCAGCGGCTTCCTGGCCGACCTCGAACACCAAGTCTGCCACCGCCTTTCTATTACGAAGACCAACATCCATCCATCCGACCCATACCCTCTTGCCGACGTTCTCGAAGCAGCCGAGTTCCTTCTCACCAGCTCTGCCCTTCGCCCTCTGGTTGCATCATTGGCAGCTACGTTTGCCCCTGTCTCACTGTACTACCCCGCCTGGGCTACGCTCGGTCCATCGGCACTGGCGCCGGTGGCACTGGTCGCTCAGACCGCCGCACTGGTCATCAAGCAAGAACAAACCAGTATGCAGTGGGTGGTCAACCGCTGCTGCGCCTTCCACGCCGACCCTAACCATTTCATGGGTAACTGTCCTCATGTCGAAGGATACATCCAGTCCGGAAAGGCATGTCACGGCACTGATGGCCAGCTCTATCTCCCGGACGGTAAATGCATCCCCCGTGTGCAAGGCACGCGCTGCCTGCGGGAGTGTCTAGACCGTATGACCCCAGCACCTGTTTCTTCTGCCGTTACCACCGGCATTCTCACCTTATTTGATACAACCCTAAGACCTGAAGTCCTCGAGTTACCACTTGTCAACCAAAGCTCTTTTGGAGGGGAGAGAGTTGGCGTCTAGGCTGGGGCCTTAGAGAGGAGGATACCCAAGTGAACTAGACTGGGG